>JAOVVB010000046.1:5877817-5891447 GCA_028570985.1 Heterobranchus longifilis
AATACTTTTGGCATATACAGTGTATTATATATATATATATATATATATATATATATATACTGGATCGATCAGGAGAAGGTTACATAATTATTCCCTAAACATTAAATGTCCCATGTGGAGAAAATGTTGCACCAAAGTGATATTACAAAGCATAAGGCGTCCTTCCTAAATTGAGGAAGGGACAGGAGCAACAATAAAGGAGCTGAAGAAAAGTCTGGCAGGTGATAATAATCTGTTGTAATAATCTTATATTCTTTGCATGTTTAAGCTATGGGGTAGGGTGGTTAGAAAAAAAGCTCCTTTTCACAAAATAAACAACTTATCTTGGCAAAATTACCCAAATCCATGTGGCTAAATGTGTTATGGTCTGAGAAGAGCAAAGCATAACTCTAAACATCTTGGCACAAAACCAAGACATTTTACCAACACTATATGCATAGAGAAGCCACTTGGATTCACCTGGGACTGGAGTTCTTCCCAAAAGGAATTTTTGATTGTCAAAATGTAGTAGTGTTAGTTTGGTTACATGATGGATGTTGCGACACCATTGGTGTAAGGTTGTTTTGGTAAACAAAGTTACATCAGCACAAGGTTGCACATACAGCGTTTATTAATTTACTTTCAACTGAAATACATCCATGAAATGCTCATCCTTCTGGTACAACCAGAATTCTGGAAAAGTTGGGATGTTTTATAAATTTGAATAAATGAAAACTTAAAGACTTTCACATCACAATAGCCAATATTTTATTCACAATAAAACATATAGTATATTTAAACAGACAAACTTCACATTTTTATCAACAACATTTTAGTAAATTATAGGTTTGCAAGTCAGTTAGGATATCTAATTTACAGATGAAACAAGTAATTTTCCCAGCAATTATTTAGAGAGAAATTATTTCAATTATATTTTTCTATAGTACAATTCCATTGGGTCAAAAGTTTGCATACAATCAGTTGACTGTGCTTTTAAACAGCTTTGAAATAAAAATTATGGCATGGTGTTTTAAGCTTTTCATGGCTTTTAAGGCTATTTAACATAATTTGAGTCGATTGAGGGTTTACCTGTGGATGCATTTTAAGGCCTACCTAATTGTTTGACATCATGGGAAAATCAAAAGGAATCAGAAAAAAAATGTGGACCTCCACAAGTCTGGTTCATCTTTGGGAACAATTTCCAAATGCCTGAAGGTACCACATTCATTTGTACAAACAATACTACACAAGTATAAACACCATGGGACCACACGGCTATCATACCACTCAGGAAGGAAATGTACTTTGGTACAAAAAGTACAAATCAATCCCAGAACAACAACAACAACTGATCTTGTGAAGATACTGGGGGAAACAGGTACAGGTTCTGTATATCCACATTAAAGCAAGACTGAAATTGACGTAAACTTAAATGTTCAGCAAGTAAGACGCCACTGCTCCAAAACAGCAAAAAAAAGCCATACTACACTTTGCATATGGGGTCAAAGATCTTACTTTGCCTTTTATTCTGATGAAACAAATATTCCTTGCCATAATGATCATTGTTGTGTGGAGGAAAACAATGGGTGAGGCTTGCAAGCCGAAGAGCACCATCCCAACTATGAAGCACGGGGGTGCACAAACATCATGTTTGTGATGTGCTCTGCTCCAGGAGTGACTGGTTCACTTCACAAAATAGATACCATCATGAGGAAGGAAGATTATGTGGATATATTAAAGCAGAATATCAAGACATCAGCCAGAATGTTAAAGCTTTGTCGCAAATGGGTCTCAAGCATACTTTCAAAAGTTTTTGCAAAATGGCTTAAGGACAATAAAGTTGAAGTATTTCAGTGGCCCCGACCTCAATCTAATAGATAATTTGTTTGAAGAATTGAAAAAGTGTGTGCGACAAAGAAGGTCTACAATCCTGACTCAGTTACAGTACCGTCTGGAGGAATGAATAAAATTCCAACAACTTTCTGTAAGAAGCTTGTTAAAGGTTACGCAAAACATTTGATCTGATTTAAACTATTTAAAGGCAGTATAACCAAATAATACCTGGGTATATATACATTTCTGAACCACTGGGATTCGGATGAAAGGAATAAAAGCTGAAATAAATCTTTCTATTTACTATTATTACGTTTTACATTTTTCTTCATTCTTCCTAATTGACCTGAGACAGGGAATACTTACTAGGATTAAATGTCAGGCACTAAGTTTAAAAGTATTTGGCCAAGGTGTATGTAAACAACTTCTGAATTCAACTTTATTGCTTTGTCATACAGTAAGCATAAAAAAATAACTCCCCCAAGTCAGGAATATTATACGTCTGCAGTTTGCCAAAACATTAAATCAGGAAGCAGCCAAAAAAACCTTAATTCACAAGATCTGTTCTGCAATGCAGGGCATTATGCATTTTGGACTTTGTGTGAGCACCAGTTCACAGTACTGTGGATACTAGCAAAACTATATTCAATACTACAGTGAGTGGGTGCACTATGTCTAATCATGATCAATATCATTCACTGATTTTCCCTGTTTGTGTTGCTTGTGTTTAACCATTATATTTACTTCCTTTTGTCTCTTGCTGCTATCATTATGATTGGTTTAACTGCATATGGGACACATGGTGCTTCGTGTACAAGAGACCAGCACTGTGTATAGGAAGTTGTTGTCTTCACTATGTCTCATTTTCCAATTTGGATTTATGAACTCTGTTATGCATACTGTAAGTTAATATTTAGGGCATTAATGGCTCAGTGGTAGGTTTCTCGCCTGCCATGCGGAAGGCCCAAGCCCAGATGAAATGGGAGTGTTGCATCAGGAAGAGCATTAGGTGTAAAAACTGTGTAAAAACTGTGCCAAGTTGTCTGTGCGACCCCTTCGATGGGAGCAGCCAAGAGACTAACAACTGTGAGTTAATATTTATATTGGGTATTTAAAACATTGTTTTGGGGTTATTTATTCAGTGTTATCCCAAAATAATTTTATTAGTCATTCCAACATTCAAAAACAAATATCTTTCAAAAACCTTGATTCGATGTTGTGTTTAAGAGTCTAAAGAGTGTCTAAGAGACATCTTTACTGTACTGTGCTTGACATCTTCTGTAAAAGTCTAATGCCTCCATTCACAAGAAATTTTATTTTCTCCTGGTTTGACTTGACCAGCCCTCATACTAATCTATTTTGGTGCAAAAACTGTTTACCTTTTTTAGAAAACTGAAAATGAAGTAAAATGTGACCTTACAGCAGAATACCAACCCCAAGAATATAAGTCAACAAAGGAACAGCTTTAGAAGTAAATAAATGGTTTGGAATTGATACTGTACATCTGATCAAAAATCCTATTAATAAACAGTGGAATCACATGAAGAGGGCTGTGCATAGGAGTGCCGGATACATCTCAACCGGATACATATCAACCATTATAGAAAGACATTACAAAGTCAAGTTAAGTTAGTAGACTCTTACCAAATCAATCAAATCAATGATTTAATAATTTATCGTTGATTCACTTTTACCTCACAGAAACCCCAAATTTTAATATCAAAACACACATTTGAACACTTCCATGGCAAAATGATCTGACATCTGGTCTGTCATGTATTATGTTGCTTTCTTTACAAATTCTAATTCAAATTCAAATTTTATTTGTCACATACACAGTCATATACAGTACGATATGCAGTGAAATGCTTATACGACTGCCAGTGACCTTAAAAAAATAAAAGCTTATACCTAAGAAATAAATATGAATAAAAAGAAATATGAAAGAAAATAAATTTAACTGGTAAAATATACTGTACAAATAAGGGTGAAATATAAATATTACAAAATATAGAAATATGTAAGAAAAAATTGAAATTTGTAAAAATTTGGAAGTGACTATGGGTGTGCAAATATGCATAAAAAGTGACTTATTAAATTGTCTTGTGCAGTGGTCCAGAAATGAATATATAAATATATAGTGCAAGTGTGTATGAATGTGTCCATAGTGTCCATGATTGTCCAGTCAGTGTTGGAAGTTTAAAAAGATGGTATTAGTCCTGTGTTGTGTTGTGGTTGAGAGACCTTATTGCCTGCGGGAAGAAGCTTCTCCTCATTCTCTCAAAAGCAAAGAAAGGTGGTCGGAACAGTAGTGACGGCAGCCGACCTCACCGGTGCCATCTTGTAATGATACAATACAGGCATGCAAATATTCTATAATGCTCTTGTTTTCTTTTCTTTTTCTTAGGTATGTTTCGAAATAGTGAATGCTTTTTTGTATATGATTTTTACTAATATGATATATGATATATTAATATAATAAAGTCACCAAGATGTTACATTTCTCTTAATGCCTCAACAGCTGAACATCTCTGTTTGCTCACAGAACACACACCATGACTCATGCGTGTTGTTTATCCTAGCACGACTTTAGTATAGCCCAATTACTGGCTAAACTTTGCGCTGAACACATTCAGAACCAAAGCGGCACTCTTACTTCAGAGTATCTCATTAAAATCTACCCCTGTTAGATGTAGCGTCAGCAATCTCACCTGCTAGCGCTAACACATTAGCAGGTGAGAACAATGAAGTAGTCTGTATATTTTGTGCCTCGTTCTACTGAACAGGAAAAAAAAAGACATTACTGTGAACTTAGCTTAATTACGTTAGAGCCTGCTCGGTGTTCTTGCTAACACAAATGTTTTATGACACCTTTGTTCTTTTATAGAATCACAATTTGCTTTATAAGCTGTAATGATTCTTGACAAACATCAGATTATACAGTGAACCACAAAAAAAAAAAAAAAAAAAGTCATCACCTGGATTTACCAAAGCAAATAGTTAAGAGCCTTCTACTGGATAATTACTGCAGTGATTAATATGGCTCAGCAAAAAGTTATTTAATTCTAAGTGATGCAGTAAGTAGCTTGTCATTTCTTAAACATGTCTGAAGACATATCCTGTGGTCATGGCAGATGTTACTCTGTTTCAGAAGTAGAAATGAGGTTAAATGTGGTCATTTAAACATAGAACTCAAAATAGTAAAAAATAACGTTAAATAGTGAAAGTACGAGCATTTTCATAAACACAACATGACGAAAATAATGGATTGGGACTTAACACGTGTAGCTTTGTGTACATGTGTGACCTCTTATCAATGAGGTTAATCTAAAAAATTATATTAAATTTTGTATTTAACAGTAGTCATTGTCGCAAAGCAGCTTTACAGAATAAAATAAAAAAGGGCTTCAATTTGCTAGGGAACATAAAGAATAGACGGTGAAGCATTGGCTAAAGGTCAATGTGGTCTCATGAGTGAATTTACTCTGTTTCAGGGTAATAGGTGCACCAGGATAAGTAGAGAGTTCGATGAGTGATGCACTCATCACTCTGGAACAGGATAACTATTAATGTGTGCATTTTTTTTTTTACAAAAGGTTGTATACATGTAGAAGTAAGAACAAAACAGAAGCTGTCAATTTAACAAAAATATCTAAAAATATATAAATTAAAATAATACTAAATAAAAAGTACATGAGAAAGCTTGCATCAATAAAGAGTGAAAAGTGATGGGAAAAGAAAGAAAACCCATCCATCTTCAGTACCCCTTATCGTGTGTAGCCTTGTGGGGGGTCTGGAGTCTATCCCAGGAAACTCAGGGCACAAGGATGCCAACTCATCACAGGGGATAATACGGGCAATTTGAAAACAACAATCAGCCTACAACACACATCTTTGGACTGAGAGGGAAACCAGAGCACTCGCAGGAAGCCCACAAAGCACAGGCAGAACATACAAACTCTACAGATGCAGACCAGAAACGAGATCCAACCCACAACCCTGGAGGTGCGAGGCAACAGTGCTAAGCACTAAGCCGCTGTGCTGCCAAGTTGCATGAATAAATAATGAAAAGCTATGAAAGAAAAGAAAAGAAGAGAAAGTCACAAAAGAAATGAGATGATGAAGAAAAATAAATGAAAAGATAAAGCAATATAAGCCTCAAAATGTCTCATTAAGCAAATCAGTCCAGTAATGACGCCACCCCCTGATGAGCACATCCACCTCCCAATGTATATGTCCCCCATGAGCTATTGTTAAGCCATCAATATAATTATATAACAAAACCTAGCCTTATAGCATTATTGCATATTACTGGTTTTATGATGTGACTGAGAATCAAGTATCTACTGCATCCCAAGAACGGACCACGTGCCTGTAAAAAGGGGACAAAGATAAAGAGAAAAGGTAAAATAGACAGAGAATGCCCTTGGCACACTTACACGTGAAATCTCCTGAGCATGTGCATGCACACACACACACACACACCCACACACACACACACACACACATACACATACTATTACATCAGATAGATTTCAGACAGCTGGAAATGTCATCTAAATGCACTGATCTTTCAGGCATCACACACACACACACACAAGCACACTTTTTCATGTCAAATAGGTTTCAGACGGCTGGAAATGTCATCTAAATGCACAGACCACAGAGGCATCAGACACACACATATACACGTTTAAATGCTGTTGGGTAATTACATAAGAAAAAAAAAATTACAGTTGGTGCATCGTTATTTGTCACTGAAATTGTTTTATTCATTATGGTTTTTCATGAACAGTTTGACTAAAGCACATTTGTGGTTATTTGTTTGTCTGTTTATTCATATTCCATGTTGCTCATTTTAACTGACCACCTGATTTTCATCTAACACCCCTGTGTACTGACATTTTATTTAGCACTGAAGTACTGTACAATACGAATCACTTGTACAGATTATGGTTGCCATAGCAACTGGTATGCCAGTTAAAATAATGGGCTGATTTTACTTTACAACATTTGCGAGCCTTATTTATGCAACAGTTAGTTATGACTAAGTAATCTGATGGGACGAGAGCCATTCCTCAAGTGGTGATATAGAGCATAACAGCACTGGGAGATGGAACTATATGGATCATTACACTAACTGGCATTGGTGGCATGGGTGAAGTAGGTCAATACTGTTTGCAAATAGGAGAGAGCAGCTGTCTGCCAAATCCCACATTCAAAAACAATCATGGAAACACTTTCAGCATGAAACACATCTGGTAAAGTTAAGTCATTTTAAACTAACTAAACTATTTTAACTTAAGTCCTTCCAAATTACCTCTGACCCATCCATGTTATTTTGTTCATGGCTTATACAAGCTACAAAGTCATTCCTAACACAAGGCGGAATCCCAAATTGCTCTCTAACCCCTGATCAAGGGCACTACTTGGTGTGTGGAACAAGTGATGGCCTAGAGCTTATGCCAGGGAACTTGGGGCACGATGTAGGAAACCAGAGTACCCAGAGGAAACCCATCAAGCACAGAGAAAACATGCTAACATTACCCACACATACAGTATCTAAGGCAGAAATCAACCCCTTATTCCCTTGTGAGGCTGAGGAACTGAGAGGAGAAACCACTTTGTATCAGCATTCTGACCCACCCATTCACGAGGCAGATACGATATTTTAATGCCCCACCACCTCTCCAACAGCTAAACAATATTCTTTTACACTTGCTGTGCACACTACACTCACACCATGCCAGCGAGTTAAACATGCGGAAAGCACACATACACACACACACAAGGTGGGGTACACCTTGGACAGGGTGCCTATCCATTGCAGGCAACACACACTTTGAGAATATCAATTAACCTAATCTGCATGACTTTGCACAGGGAGAACACGCAAACTCCACGCACACAGACCCAAGGAATAGAAACCTTGCCACCAAATGTGCGAAGCTAAAGTCCTACCCACAACCACCATACTGCCATTAGTTTGGATTAACTCAGTACGTAAAGCTGTGGCATTTCAGCCTCTGGTAGTGCAACTAAAGCAAAAAATAGGTGGTAAGAAAAACTATGGGTGGCGAGGCATTATCAAAATATGTGCGATCAAAATCTCTGGGATAAAGTTGTGCACAGGCACAAGTAAAATTTCAAAAGCTTTATCACTGCCTAGAACCACAGTGATGTCTATTATTATGAAGTGGAATGTATTTGGTATAACACAGACCCTCCCTAGATTTCATCCAGTTTGATATTACTTCAAACTGGATGAAAGAGCCATGAGGAAACTGGTCAGAGAGGCTACCAAGAGGCCTACAGCACCTCTGAAGCAGTTGAGGGAATTTATGACAAAGAGCGGTTATTGTGTGCATGTGACAACAATATCAGAAATTTTCCACAAATGTGGCTTGTATGCCACAAAAGGATGTCTCAAAAAGGACACATGCATTCATGACTGAGCTTTGCAAAAATGCAAGTGGTCAGATGAGTCAAAAATGTAATTATTTGGCTACAACATCTAACAATATGTCCAATCCAATACAACTCACCATCCAAATGACACCACTCCTACAGTAAAGCATGGAGGTGGTAATATCCTGTTATTGGGTGTTTCTCTGCAGCAGGCACTGGAGTACTAGTCAGGATAGAATGAAACTGGATGGGGCAAAATTTTGTCAAATCCTTGAGGAAAATCTGCTGCCCTCTGCCAACAATTTTTCAATAAGAAAAATATTTAACGTGCAACATAACAATGACCCAAAGCACACAGCAAAAGTGACCACACAGTGGTTAACATTGAAAACGTAAACGTCGTTGCATGGCCTTAAAAATCTGTGGAATGACTAGAAGACTGCAGTCCACAAACGGTCACCATCAAATTTAACTCAACTTAAGCTGTTCTGCAAAGAAGAGTGAGCAAATTTTGCAAAGTCTAGGTGTGAGAAGCTTTGTGTGCCATTAAGAAATTGATTAACTTTACCCGAGTGCATTTACAAGTCATTTTTAGGACGGGGAGTGCTTCTTCCAAATGAGCAATTCTGTTTTTTTCTTTTTTTCTATGTTGGTGTTATATTCTTCACTTCGATGTTAATAGTGAGAGTGAATATCGCTTGACGAAAATAAAAACTGTGTCTGTCCTCATTTCAGGCTGCAATGCAACAAAATGTAATTATTAAAAGGGGGTGATTCTTTTGTATACCCACTGTAACGGTAGATCTCAGTGGGAGAACACTGCATTAGTAACATGTTTATGGCCACTTCATGATATTCTACAAAAAGAAAAAAAAAACAATATAACCAGTGTTAATGGTTGTTGCTTTTTAAAGTAACTAATTACATTACAAAATTAGTCATTAAAAAGTAATCAGTTACATTACAGCATTACTTTCTGATAAAAGTAACTAGTTAGAGGACTTTTCCATTGCAGAAAATTACAATTCCTTTGTGATTCCTCATGCATGTTGTTTTAGTCAAGACCTTAATAATTATTCTACGATCATCACTCAGCAAAGTTTGTGCCTATCACCGCTTCTCACCGCGAGTCAAACCACATAGGTGAGATAGGGGTATAACAGAGGGGGGCGAGTTATCAGGGGCGGGGCTTGTAGGACAACTTTCACACACACACACACACACACACTAACAGAATGACTGCTGTCTGGCTCACGGATTACATAAATTGTCTGAATAACGGATTACATTTTTGAAAATATAACTAAATAACTGAGTACTTAAATGGCGGACCCAACGCGTTACAGTAGATTACTCGTTACATCAAAAAAGTAATTCAAGTACTCTAACGCGTTACTTTGTAACACATTACACCCAACATTGATGATGAGTAAATACTGGGACAATTAGACCTGAGAATCTACTGTAGACTTCTCAAAACTGCCTCTGCATCAATAGAATCGGATGTAAAGGAAGCAGGGATTTTTTTATTATTATTTTTTTTTAATTGTAGATTTTTCCATTGGACATTTAGTTTTTTTTCTTGGTTATCGATGTTTCTTGACTAACTTCAGGTAACTTCGTCTAAGTAGCCAACTAGGGTACATCACTGGCCGAGTTTAAAAAGCTGCCAAGATAAAAAAAAAAAAAGGCCAAAAAGAAATACTTATTGATTTGACTTATTTATCATTAATCAATTTAACAAGAATGAGAAAATACTACCAAATTAAATGTTAAATGAATCACTTCTGTTGTGTTGGAGTTCAAAGGATCACACGTGATAGTACCAGAGTGCCAGAGATGAGGTGCGAAGTAACTAAGTACTATATATACTATATACAGTACTATTTATATATCTGTTACTGTACTTATGTACATATGTCTGTACTTTTACTTACTGTAGCTATGTTTTTGCATAGCGTTGTGTTAGTGGCATGTAGTATTTGAAGCAGTGATTCCGCCACTTGTTGACAATTATGTATAATTTGCGTGAATCACTTTTAATACACCTAATGATGTAACAGGTGTTTGAAATAAGAAACAGAGTTGGTTGCAGGCATGAGATTTTAATGTCAGGAAAAAACGGCTAAGAGCTAATACAAGCCCTATATCTTTGATACTTAAGTCAATTTAAGCACTTTTGGACTTTTACTCAAGTAGACATGTAAATGGAGAGACTCTACTTATACTTGAGTCGTTTTGTCCTACGTTTCACATGATACTTCGTACATTTTTCTTTTCTTTTTTTTTTCGGGAGATGGTCACCACTGGTGACTGTCTGGATAAAAACTATTTAGAAAATAAAAACATCATGTCCACTGGTCACCAGTTCCTTCCTCCATCCGGAGCCCTGCCGTGTATTACTCACTACTTATTACATTTATGTTCTCCATCATGTCTTGATTCATTGAAGAATGATGACCGGTTTCGTAAACAGACTGAGTGCATCACTGATCATCTACTTTAAACGAATACAGGAAATGGAGGTCGGGAATTTATTTCATGTCTCTAAGTGCTTTCTTAAAGTTGCAGTCAAGTCCAAAAGCCCCCTTTAGAATAAATCATTGAAAAATGCAGGGATTTTTCTTTCTTTTTTTTTTTTTTTCTTTCCTTTTTCAGAGATACGATTTGAGAAATTGAGTTTGTCACAAAATTTGTGATGAGAACCTGACGTGTCGTTCATTTATTACATATTAGAGATATACGTTCTTCCAGAACAATATATATATGCGACTGAATCAGGGACACAAACATCCCAGTGACAGAGAGACAGATTTCACTTGACGGCTCAACAGGAGGCTGTGGAAGGAGCGAGCAGTCGATTCAGCCTGCGCCGGAGAACACAAGCCTTACACACTGAGGCTCTGATTGATACAGCAGGAAGGCAACAAGTGCAAAGTAAATGAAAACAGGACAGAGGTCAAAGCGGACACACACAAGAGCCCTTGGACATGAAAAAGGAGCTTAAAAAAAACCCCAGAGAGATATCTAAATAAAAATGAAAGATGTTTCTCAATTATTCACCGCAGGTGTCTCAGGAGGGTTTCAGGCTGTGGGATGGTTCAGGATTTCCTTTTCTCCTTTTCTTAGACTTTCAGCGTGATGTCAGACATACTCCGGGTTTTTAAAATAATTTTTTTTGAAGATATGGCTCCTGATATGCAAAGAAGAAAAGCACTGGTGGTACGATAAAAAATTTTTTCTTTTGTAATAATGTAGCATGAAGCATTGTGGTAAAGAAAAGGGAGTTTAATATTGCAATAATAACAAAACCGTTCACGTTTATCTTTTCATTACTGTTTCTGACATGAACACTGACCAATAAGTACACTGAACTTTATCGTACAAACCAACATCTCCAACATTGAGCACTTAGTGTGAAATCAATACCAGCACTGAAATGGAGCTTAAACATTGGTACAACACGCCAACTGCTGTGAACAGATGTGTTTACTGTTGTTAATAATGACATCACTAACGACACAAATGCGATTCGACCGACACCAAACACCAATCACGCTGATCTCAAAGCTCTGCTGCACTCACCAAAAAGATCCTCCGGAGGGTTTGTGCCGTGGGGCTCTGGCGTCGCCGTGCCCGCTGGGGAAGAGGCACCGAGGTTGTGGAGGAGTGCTCGAAAATCATGTTGCATCCAGAGAACGAATGCCGAAAATGACTGAACTCACTGCGCTCTCAAACACACACACACACACACACACACACACAGAGATAATCAAAGCTTTTACCAAGCACTTAGTAAAACGTACAGGCGTTTCCTGTTACACACTGATGGAACAGAGAGCAATGTAGAAATTACTCTGTTCTGAAGACGACAGAAAGCTTTATCTCTGACTTTGGCAGAAATGCTGAAACTGGAGACTCCTTCCATACATAAGAAAGCTATATACAGTGGTAACGCTGCATGGAGACGCCCCACCTCATGAATTTCCGCCTTAATGAAATTTTGTAAAAAAAATTTGCCTCGACCCAAGCCGAACCGAATGGCGAACCAATTGTTTGCATTAGTTGAAATCCAAGAGAAGTGAGTTTACGCATTTTTTTGTGCAGGATTTAGTGAAGACATAGCACCATGAGTCCCAAGTGTGTGATCAAGGACGGTAGCAAGAAGAGCCGCTTTCAGTTTGGTTTTTAAAGCAGTTGGTGCCGAGAGAAATCATAAAACAATTCATTTACATGTCCGTGATTTTTTTTTATATGCAAAAATATGATTATAGTGTTGGAAACTGTGAAAATGCGTCCTGCAATACAAAATTTTTACTACACTAACGTCAGAGCTGTTTTAGAGAAAATGAATCACCTTCTGACCAATCAGAATCCAGAATCCAACCTCTAAACATAATAAAGCTTCAGATTAGACTAATGAGCCACGATGATATTCCTCTAATCCATTTGTTCTCTTCGATCAGTCTCTCGTTGTTAAAGTGCCACTCAGAGGTGCCATGTTCTGCCCTTAATGGTCCTTGTGTGCTTCTGGGGGTAGGTATTAGCGTTAGCCACCCACGCTAACAGTGCTTGTTCGTTAATCACAGCGATAAGTACAGTAGAGCCACTCAGGAGTAAACAGGAACATGATTTAAACACGGTTGGAACTCGATTATACAGTAGTATTCACCCCTAGTAGTTTGCTATTTGTTGCCTCTCTTTTTCGTGGTATGATTGTTTTTACCCTTCTTTTTTTATTAATTTTTTTATTTTTGGCCCACACTTTGGTAGTTTTTAGGTTTTGCCCCTCTGTTTGGTCACGTGACTGTTTCTGCCCTTCTCTTTGGGAGTTATAGTTCCTGTCTTTTGTAGCTCGATCATAATCCTATATTTTTGGTATCTGGTTGTTATTATCCCCTCTTTTTCGGTACTTTATTAGTTTAACCCTTCTCTTTGGTAGATTGGTAGTATTTACTCCCCTGTCTGGTAGTTTGGAAGGTTTTGCCCCTCAGTTTACTCATTTTAACTTTTATTGCTATCTTATTGCCTGTCATTTTTAAGACTTAAGATGCGCTTATTTAGAATTACTTTTAATATTTTTTGTTCCATGTGTTTGTTTTTTTTTAACAATTTTATGTGTTTTATTTTGTTTTGTGTTTGTGTGTTATTTTTATTTGCTACCTTATTGCCATTTTATTACTTTGTTATTCTTTGCTTCAACTTAGGTTGCTGTAAGGTGCTATATAAATAAATGTTGATTGATTAATTGATTGAATCTTTGTTTCTGTGCTTTACTTTGGTAGTTTTGAAGTTCCTCTTTTTTGTTATTTCCCTATATTGTTGATTTGGTCATTTTTGTCCTTCACTTTTGGTAATTTTGTAGTTATACAGTATCTACCCCTCCCCCCTCCCCCATTCCCATGCCGCC
>JAOVVB010000046.1:5915081-5925826 GCA_028570985.1 Heterobranchus longifilis
AAGAAATAAAAATCAGGAACCATCATGGAGTTAGAAAGTGACCCCAAACTTTTGAACGGTAGTGTGTATATATATAAGAATAGTAGTTTGGGGGTGAGCAGTTACTTCACTTCATCCTGCGACTCATCATTGATTACTTCTCTACAAAAGCAAGACAGAGACTGTATAAGTTCTTCTACAATATACATGTGACGTCGGCGTACCGTACCTTATATAGAGGTCTTCTGACGTCTATCGGACAGCTCTGAATGACCTCATCTACAACATCGGAAATGGGCTGCATGAAGTCCGGGTTGGCAAACTGACGGGGAAAAAAAAACAATTTAAAAAGAAAATCCCAAAACACTGAATACACAACAATGTTAATTCCGGAGATGAAGAACTAAGAAAAAGTCATGAGCTACAGGTTTTATGACGAAATGAAATTTTAAGAAAAGTTAATTATAGGTGCGTTGTACTGATAATCTTTGGAGAACAGTAATGTCGTTTTCCTCAAAGCAAAATATAGAACTTGAGCTTTTCCACATTTTGTAGGGTCACACCCCGGAATTATCCATGGAATGTAGGGATACGCAGAAACCACTTTTTGTCAGACTGAATATGAGAACAAGTACTGTACGTCCATTTGGGTCAGGACCGGACTGGGACAAAAAAAGAATCTGCCCTGGTATTTTTGGTGTAACCAAATCCACCACCACAATCCTGAATCGGTCCAGACAGACACCATAATATTCCACACATACACAGTGCATGTCAAAAATTAGAATAGAAAAAAAAAATCTTTTCCAAAAGTGAATCTCTCATACAGAGCCTCATGCTCAAGCCCACTTGGGTTATGCAGCAGGACAAGCATCTGAAACACACCAGAACGTCAACCTCTGAATGGCTCAATGAAAAAAAAAAAAATAAAGGTTTTGGAGTGGCCTACTCAAAGTCCGGATTTAAATCTAAATGAGATCCTTAAACAGGCTCCAAAACCCTCTCATTTTGTATGAACAATTTTACGGGTAGATGAGCATGGTACCTGACCTCCCTAAAGGAATGGATGGGGATTGTACTGTTATGTCGTGTGAATACTTCTCCAAACACAACTAGGATTAATAAGTCAAAAAAAGGGAGTCGGGGGCATTGTATGGTATACTCTTTAAAGTACTTTTACTTTTTTGTTACCTCTGGATGGAAGAAAATCTCAGGTCCGAGAAAGCGTTCGTATCCCACGTCTATGTGAAACTCGTTTTTACTGACAGCATTGATGCCTTTATATTTCTTGATCCATTTCCCTGGATCCGTGTCGTACTTTGTGAACTCTTTGACAATATCTGGGCAGATGTAGCAGTACCTCTCC
Organism: Heterobranchus longifilis; assembly: GCA_028570985.1. NCBI lineage: Eukaryota > Metazoa > Chordata > Actinopteri > Siluriformes > Clariidae > Heterobranchus > Heterobranchus longifilis. The sequence continues at coordinate 5,916,427 of JAOVVB010000046.1, forward strand.
TGAAGGCAAAGAAAACAGGCAGCTCATAAACTTGATCATTCAAAACTTGCAAAATCATTTACAAGCATTTTTTTGTTAAATAATAGTGGACATGAATGTGTTTAAACATCAACTCCCACATCAGTGCTGAATCCTGAATTCTAACAGCTATGAATTCGCTATTAAGGAGATGTTTATTTTAACTTTAAAGGAAGGAGTCTCCAGTGTCAATGGTAAAGCTGTAAACTCTGCTTTCTGACAACAACCACGTTGTTGATTATTTGCGTTTTTTCTCAACCCTTTTGGCCGTGGGCCCCTGGTGAACCCTGAAGTTGCTGCATGTGGGTCTTGGGAAAAGTTTTTAAATTGGTAATTACATTTAAAATCACCAACAAATATTCAGAATTAAATATTTACATTTAAAAAGTACTTAAAACAAATAAAGCAAAGTCATGCGATTGAAATAAACTGCTATTAATCATTTAAGAATCTACAGTACATCGGGAAATAATTCAAGTTTGTCTTGTGTGTTAATCAGAGTTAAGGTTGCGAAGAAGATTTGGATGGAACATAGAAAGTTTTCCAGAATAACAAATTAGGCCACAGCCTTCTAAAGTTTGGGAGTACTTGGTTTAGAGAGTTGGTGTGCCGTTATAAGGTAGAGGGGTAGGTGAGATAAATGATGAAAGAGAGATTAAAATATTAACCTTTACTGCCTTCGCGGTCTCCAGCGACTGTTCAGGAGGAATCCCGACCTCCCTCTCTCTGAGAAGCTGCTGGATGAAATAGGTGATGTCTCGGCCTGCTATAGGGATGTGCTTTATACAGCTCCCGATCACGTAGCCCTCCGCCTAGAAACCAAGCATGAAAAAATCTGTCCACACACACACACACACACACACCTCAACTCTCCATAGTGAAAAAGACCTGTTTTGCCAAATAAATGTCTTGAAACCTGTTGTTGGAAGTTTAGATTAGATTCAGGACATGCCTAAATATGAATATATTGCATTTTTCAGATTAATCAGATAACATGTTCTAAAAAGCTGAACTGTCTAGATTAACTGGGATTAAATGAAATTATAAAGGGTTGTTGTACCACAGGTATCACGTGCGTGACTCCGTCCCCGCTGTCAATCACGGTTCCTGTTAGTGTTCGCTCTCCGACCTGCCTGGACGTCCATGAGGCCGCTAGAGCCAGAACAGCCTGCAGCTCAGCACACACACACACACACACACACACACACAAGTTAGTCAAGAAACACTACCCTACTACTACTGTAATGATCTCAGTCACTTATGATAAACTGAACTAACTGTGTTTGAGTGATAAAATATATATTTTCATGCAAAACCCATAGGCCTACTTTAGTTCTTCTGTTTCAATGTGAAAACAGGTCAGTTATGTCATGCACCACTTTGTTTACAGGTATGTACATATTATTCTATAATCTTATTTATTTATTCATTTTGAAGTTATGTTTGAAAATAATGAATGCTTTTGTTCATAATAATCCAGATATGATAAACATATAGAACACAATTTATACTAAAGATAACATGGTGCCTAAGACTTTTGCACAGTACTGTGTGTATACAAAATGTTTACTCAACACAATCCTGTTGCTTGTGTCACATGATTAACTTAAAACTTTATTTTAAATTGGAAAAACATATTAATTTTTTTTTTAAACTTCTTGTTAAAAAAATAATGAATTAAATACATAAAAAAAGAATCACTCTTAGCCTTAAATAGTTCATCGGTTTAGCAATATTCCAATATTTATGTACATTTTTACTACAGGATCTGTAGAGTTTTTACCTGGACGGCGATGTAAAGGCCTGGAATGTTGAAGGTTTCAAACATGATCTCGGCTAAATACTCTCTGTTCTCGGGTGTGTTCAGAGGAGGCTCTGTCTGGTTGTAATAAAAATACAATCCTTAATAAGGAAATACACAATACACTGACATGACAATCGAAAATGGAATGAATCGATTTGACAAATCTCACCTATGCTCACTTTATTAGGAACACACCTGTACACCTTCATATGCACTGTAATCATGCCAGTATCCAGTCAACCAATCATGTGGCAGGAGCACAATGCTAAACTCGTGCTAAAAGCTAAACAATGCTAAAAGACGTGCCATAATAAAAGAGCTCCGCCCGAGTGTATCTTTACGTATTTTTTCGATACGATCCCCCACTTTCAGGAGTATATAAGTAATAAATACCAAGTAACTAGATAATATGCTTAAAACTGCAATAAGCAACAAAAAAAAAAAAGAAAAATCTATATAAATTATAACGCCAAATCAAAAAACGTTAGGACAATATGGAAAACGCAAATAAAAAAAGAAAGTAGAGATTTCTAAATTTACTTTGACTTGTATTTCATTGCAGACAATACAACAGCACATTATTTAATGTGTTCCTCATGAATTATTTTTTATTTTTTTTAAAATAAACACATATTCCAATTTTGCTTCTTGCAACACATTTCAAAAAAGCTGGAACGGTTTCCGGTGTAATTTTGCCCCATACTCCTGCAAACAAGTCTTAAGGAGGGCAGCAGTACGGGGTCTTCCTTCTCACATTTTGCGCTTCAAAATTCTCTTTTGGAGACACGTCGGGACCGCAGGCAGGTCAGCAAACAAAGAAGAGGTGAAACAAAAATTTGTATCAAAGAGAATTATTTCTTTATGTTTTTTGTTATGATTCTGTTGGCAGGTAAATTGAGATTGGTATTGCCGGCGCTCATGTCAGGACTGCCGGACTGGACAGGGTAGAAAGCATGCAGATACCAACTTTTCTTCATTTTGAGGAGAAACATCAGAAGGAGGAAATATTTGAGTGGTATAGTTGTTGGTGCCAGTTTCGGTATTTCATCCAGAGAATGGTGCAAAAAACAAAAAAACATCCAGTAATCCAGATGGAAACATCTGGTCAGAAGGAGAAGTCAGACAAGAATGCACTGGTCTGAGCTAATAGTAACTCAAATAATCAGTCTTTACAACTGTGGTGAGGAGAACGTCACATCAGACTACACAACACGTTTATAATTACACTTTACAGCAGATGCCCTTATCCAGAGCAAATTTATCTCATGGTACACATGAGAACTTGAGGACTAAGGGCTTAACAGTGTCAGCTTGGTGATGCTGGGTTTTGAACCTGTGACTTACCAATCAGTAGTATTCCAACAACTTAACCGCCGAGCTACCCTTGAACACGACATGTCAGATGTACAGTACAACAGCAGGAGACCACATCATGATCCAGGAACAGCAAGCTGAGACTATAGCAGATACAGGATCAGCTAAAGTGGATTGCTGATGATTGAACCTTCAATCATCATCTTCCATCAGAATATAGACAATAATGGCAATATAGCAATGATAAGGGGGATTTTTTTTTTTTTTTTTTTTTTGTTCGGTAAAGCCATAGTAAACTGCATTATTTTAAAAAAAAAAAAAGACAAGTGTGACTGCCAAAATGACATCCTCCACCAAGTTCAGCAACCAAGCAACCATGATGCTTCCACCAGCATGCTTCAAACTTCACACGATGCTCTCAGAGTAAGATTGGACCCTTTTGGAATTTTTGTCCTTTGGGGTCCTTTGGGTGGAGAACAAGAATTTTCACAGATTCTCAATTAGATTGGACTGGACTTTGACTGGGCAGTTCATGAATATGCTTTGATCTAAACCATTCCATTGAAGCTCTGGCAGTAAGTTTAGGGTCTGAATTATGGTAAGGTGTGTAAGATGTACGCACCGTCAGTTTCTCTTGAGCCAAATATTCCTTGTTTGGCTACTTTAGTTTAACACCAATGTGTTTGCAATTACTGTGTAGTGCCATTAAAGTGCCATTACTCCTTCAATTCTGACTCACAACACCACAGCAGGACGACATCAGTATCTGATTAGCCTGAAGGAGTTAACACTGGCCTCCCACCTCCCACTGTTTTGCCTTCAGCTAACACCATGATGTAATCATGACTTGGGCTTGAAAAGGGTCTGTACGCTCTACACGTTCACATACCCTTGAAAAGTGAGACAAAGTGTCAGAGCTCTCACCACCAGGAAGCTGTGATCTTCTGGCTCTGCTCGGAGGTATTTAAAAATGACCTGCTCCATGAACTTCTCCATCAGATCCCAGTCCTCGATTATACCATGCCTGATGGGCCACTAGATCACACACACACACACACACACACACACATTTTGTTATCGTTGATCTCGCTTATCATTAATTCTTGTTCTTGTTGATATTGTTATTTTTCTTGTTTGTGTTATTGTTGTTGTCCCTATTTTATGGTAAGCTTTAATAAAGAACATCTGAATAAAAAAAAACTGACAAAATTGAACAAATTTAAAACATTTCAGTGGATGCCATAGAACACTTTCAGGAGGCTAAGTCACTTATAATTATCCAACAAATCCTTAAAGTAGCTTAGAGAAGAGTATTTTAAATCCCTTACTGATTCTTGACATTTAAAAGTAAATTATGAGGGGTGTTCAAGTCAAACCGAGATTTTTGATTGTGCAGAATAACAGAACACAGTTATAAGAGTAAAAACTCCCTTTATGTTTTTTTGCGTTAGGGTTAGTTAGTTAGGATTATTTCTCTGTATCTCTCTGTTTGCTTTATGTCTGAAACTCTGGCATCCAAGGAACTCCTTTAACGGCCCAAACATGTGGAAATGTCTTGGGGTGAGGTCAGGACTGTACGGGTGACGTGGCGATAACTCCCAGCTGAGTTCCTGTAATGTGCAGGTGGTGTTGGTGAATGAGTGTGTGTACAGTTCACACAGACAGAGGCGTCTCTCCCACAAGCTGAATGAATCAGCTGTTCCACTTGTTGAATGTTCACGGGAAAGGCTGCAGTGAGCTCTGAGCCACCTCGGTCAGGATCGATCGTCATTCACTGATGGACGTACGGTCTTCTTTAAAACGTTTGCAATGTTAACATGTGTTACTGCGGCTAAGAGTCCCATCACCTTACTGTGCTTGAAGTCTTCTGTAAATGTCAATCGCCTTTTTAACACCTTCATTCACCACAAGTCCCAGTTTGGCTTGAACGCCCATCATATTGTCGTAGCGTTTTAGTGTACATTCGATAATGATAAATGATTACATTAATAAAATGTAATCACTGTAACTATTTATAATAACTAAAGATATTGATATTTTATCAATTATTCTTATTCTTAGAGTTATTCTTAGCGGTCTGTACTTATCGCGCTGCTACAACATCACACGGTTGTTGTTGTTGTTGTTGCCGTCATGTTGGAGACGGATTATCATTTATATTTATCTATCTAGCTACTCTCTGCACAAAAACTGCAACTCTTTCAGTTTCCCTGAAAATGAATAAGTCTCATTAGTCCCTTATCACATCGATGCAATAAGGTTTGAGAACGATTCTTGAAAAATCCTGAGTATAAACACTCTCTCTGCCGGCACTAGCTCACAATAACATCACCTTGGTTGCGTAGTTGGGTTTGTCCAGCGCTTCATCACCAATAAAGAAATCCAGATCGTCCACTCCCTTCATGAGGCGTCTCTGAGCCTGGTCTCCAACGCCTGCTGTCTCTCTGACTGCGATGCCTGTGTGCATGTGTGCAATAATACAGTATGTTCAGAGTAAACATCAGAGTACAACATACAGGACAGTCTAACAGAACACACAGCCTTTTGTTTTTAAATTACCAGAATATAAAAATTTTATAATCTAATGACCCTCTACTGTTGGATTTCCCCTAATAAACAAAAAACGAATTTTGTACACATAGTGGCTGCCTTCTCTAACCATACAGTACACTATGATGAAGAAAGAAAAAAAGAGAGAAATATTGTGCCCTTAATGCAATGTGAATTTTATTAGCTAATCCTTTTATCTCGGAGTGTAACGATACATCATGACATGATGAAAAAAGTGTGATATCAGCATTCTATTAATTGTGCAGCTCAGGTAGTGACACTGTTCCACCACCAGAGGTCCCAATCTGCACAACCTCCATCAATCCATTATCTCTACTGTCTATCCTGTGAGTGTGGTCATAAGGACCTGCAGGCAAGCCCAGGAAACCTAGTAGGTCCATGCAGGGTACACCTTTTATTGGGTGCCAACCGTTCACAGGACAAAACTGGAGTATCCGGATGAAACCAGCCAAGCACAAGGAGAACATGTAAACCCCACGGACTGAGACTAGAGGTGGGATCCGAACCCCCAACCCTTGAGGTGCAAAGCGGCAGCGCTAACCACTAAGTCACACTTTCCACACTCTACAGGGTTAAAATATGCACAGAGAATGATGGTCACATGATCACTTTTTTTTGGGGGGGGGAACCTGCAGTTGTGAAGTACAACACACATTATACAAAATTGAGTTACACAATCATGTTATAGCTTTCCTTCAACTTTCAAACATCAGCCGACGGCATTTTAGCTCACGTGAATTTGTAGTAAATTTTGTTTACAATGCCAGGGATTGTAGTTATTATCCATTTCTTTTGTTTTATACCAACAAAAATGCATGTTTATTCTCCATTATATTTTTTTTTTTTGAGGGTTACATCATTAACACAATACGTAAACTGAACTGAACCATGCTTGGTGTGTCTCATTACACCTCTACGTCTGAAAGACTTCATTCAGAACAGATGTGTTACGGTGTAAATATTGACACTGTTGTGTTTTTTTGGCCTAAATTAACCTCCATAAATGTTCAAGAAGCGGGTGAATACAGATTTACATTCTTACTCTCGTATCCATATACTGTATTCTTCCTTTTAGCTTCACTTTAGTTGCTGAATTAGCACTGAGTAAAGCCCTGTGAATATACATACAATAATATAATAACATATTGCCAGTGTTCTACTGAAAAAGTAGTTTTAAATAGCACTTCCCTATGGCATCATTTTCCTAAAAAACCTGACCCAAATATCTCTAATGATAGAATATGTATATCATCCTGCTAGCACTTAACAGTCAGAGATGAACACGAGTAAAAGAATGTTTAAATATTTTTATTTAGCGCAATACACATGAAGTTTACAGTACTTACAGGATGGCATAATGAACTGCGGCTCGGTATTTCCGGCATAGCCGATCTTCGTGTAGCTGAAACAGAAGACAATAATAATAATAATAATAATAATAATAATAATAATAATAATAATAATGCAACTCCAAGTTGGGACACTATGTAAATTAGTAATATAACCAAAAGGAGTCATCTTTATAACACCACCCTAAATCTGGTGGCTGCATCATCCTCCGAAAAAGTTGGGACAGTTGACTGTCTATCAATAGGCATCATCATAATTTCTGTTAATATCACTTGTTAAGCATCCGGCAGGCCAGTCCAGGACCCATACTGTGTGTTCAGCAGCCATGCATGCGTGCTCCAAGCAAAATGTGGTTTGGCGAACACATTGTTCTGCACTAATGGTGATCTCACAGATATACAATGTACCCATGCCACAGGCAGTGGCACTGACACACCCCATACCATGACTGAGGGTGGCTTTGAGACCTGACCCTGATAACAGCTGACCCAGAGAACATGACAGCAGCTGTTTCCCAAAAAGTATTTCAAATATTGACTCGTCAGACCACAACACATGTCTCCAGTGTGCCAATGTCCATCTCAGATGAGACAGATCCTAGAGACGTGTCTGATGCCTCAGGACAGTATTGATGTATGTACAGTATGTAAGATACGAACAAAACCATAGAGAAAATTACCGCAAGTCTAACAAGATTCTAGCATATCACTAATATACAGCAAAATAAACATTGTTATCGCAGCTTATACAATACTGAGCCTCTAAAAGTCCTCAAAAGGTTGTTTTAATTATTATTTTGTGTGCACAAGTTACCCCATGCAAACTAATTATTGTTACTAAACATTAAGAGGCATATTAGGCTTTGCATAAAACCATGGAGTAAGGTGCATTTAAAGTATATTAACACAGAAACTTACTTATTTCCACAAAATAAATAACTTGTTTACACACGGTAAGTAACTTATTCCTTCAAGATGAACAGTTTACTCCAATAAGATAATAATTAGTGCCACAAATAAAAATAAAATAAATCAAATTAAATAAATAAAGATGTTTGGGACCTTGGGGGCGCTGTAACACCCTGGTTAGTCTGTTTGTGATTGAAAGTTAACTGTCCATCATGAGACATCAAACAGAGATCATGACGTTGTGCAATATGTTTGTGATTTTATCTCACATTTAATTTGCTTCTTTGTTTGTTTGTTTGTTTGTTTGTTTGTTTTAATGAATTAATGCTACTGTTCCTGTGAATCCTCTGGGAGGCGCTCTCCTCTAAAGCACACATGGCAGTAGTTTGAAGAATAAGCTGACTAAGCAAGTCATCCCTGAACATTTCATTCCACAAGAAGAGCAGTGATTAATCCCTCAGGGATTTATAAATATTATCCCCGAGGGATTATGGGACATGTAATATCTGATCAATAGGATTTTTCATGTTATTTAGTGTTTTTTTTCTGTCTAACAGTGTGACATATTGTGACTATAGCAAACTGTCTGGAGCTGAGACTCAAACTCCGCCCCCAGGTGTGTAACTCTCACACAAACTCTGAACATTCAGTTTCAACTGAGATCTGAAGATCAGCTGTAGGGAATCGGTAAAGTTTAATCTGTGTGTGTGTGTGTGTGTGTGTGTGTGTGTGTGTGTGTGTGTGTGGTATACCCCAACTCACCCAGTCCCATAATCGATGACACATGGAGGTAATGGCACTGCCATGTCCTAATGCTCTGGTTCTAAAATCACACACACACACACACACACACACATATATATATATAATGTTTCGAGTTTTGTAACACGCCAACAGATGGCAGCACAAGGCTGAACGCAAAGTCACAGGAAGCGCCGACCTTCATAAGTCAGTGTGCCAAAAGACATCGTCCTGTTTACATCTGGAGCCGTGCAACTGGTGCTATTCAGACCACGTTACCACGTCAGAACAAGGAGTGAACGTGAAATCCTGTGTGAAACTGGGCAAATCTGCCACAGAGACATTTGACATGATTCGAAAAGTTTACAGCTATGCTGCAGTGAATCATTCGAGAGCAGAAGAATATCACTGGAAGACGACGAGAGATCAAGAAAACCTTCAACAAGCTCAACCCCAGAAAATGTCTAAAGAATTTAGCAACTTGTGCATGATAATCGTAGGAGAACAATCCACAACCCTGCTGTCATTGTGAGTGTGTCATACAGAACAGTCCAGGCAACCACTCTCTCTCTCTCTCTCTCTCTCTCTCACTCACACACACACACACACACACACACACACACACCCTTTCAAAATGATGCACCTGTAAACACACAAACCCTGTCTCTCTCTTTCTTTCACTCTCACTCTCTCT
>JAOVVB010000046.1:5956291-5974766 GCA_028570985.1 Heterobranchus longifilis
AAGTATAAATAATATTACAGTAGGAATATGTAAACAGTACGTTCTGTATGAGAGCTGCATAATTTAGAGAATATATAATATATACAGGAAATACTGACAGGAATGTGCCATAATTATATGAATGTGCTATTAACCGATGAAAGTATAATTACAAAATAAAAGTGTCGATGTGTGTAGATGCTGAAATTAAAGCTATTCGGCTTTGAATAATTTATCGGCTATAATTTAATTATCGGAATAATACATAACAATATGCTTTATCGGTACTGATATAAATCGTAAATCCCTAATTTGGATCTGTTGTAAAAAGGGAAAGCAGTCCGTTGTCCGGCCTGCAGCACAGCATGTAAACAGTGTGTTTCCCAGCAACGGCAGCTCTCAGTTGTCAAACGATGTAATGGGAAACGCAGCACCCAGACGTTCCAGGTTTAGACGCTGTTTCCAAAAATATGTCCAAATAAGCCCTCCTTTGGAAAACTGCACACTATACACAATAGCTGCAGTATCATTATCGTTTATATTTCCTCACTCAAAAAGGGAGGAGAATTCAAATATCATTTTGACTAAAACTCTGGGATTTCAGCCCCGCTCTGTGATGGACGTGCTACGTGTGGATTTTCAAACAAAAACAGCCGAGGATTACAGATGCTGAGCTTGTCACATCACTCACCCTCCGAGAAACATTTGGATCAAACACAATCTCATGGCTCAACTTTCCCAAGAATCAGTGAAATGACTTGTGGGAATGACGGCAAAAGTGTTGCATTACACACAGAGAGACGTCTGTTTGAAGCACGGTGTCACCACAGATTTGTTCGTGAAGTTGATGGTTTACATTTAGCAGGTTGATTAGTATATCTAATCGTCACGGCTGCCAGTTTTTTGTTTCCGGCACCTTTCTGGTTTTTACGAGGTTTTCTTGCGTCCTCTGGTGGAATTAGCCTTCTGGTCTTCTGCTTCTAAATCCTGCTAACCTGCCAATGTTCCCTCTCTGTCCCGTCTTAATCCTCCACATACAGACACGGCCGTTCACAACACAGGGCTGTTAAATCTATCAGACACATCGCAGGCGTTTTTCCCTGCAAGAGACAAATGCAGATTCAGATCACACACATCACAACACAAAATGTAACTATCGTTCTTTCTTTTAATGGTGCCTTTTGTCTTCAGTTCAATTTGATCAATAAAATGTCACAAATCGTGATTTAAAAAAAAAAACATCGGGATAATCGTGAATTTCCTCACAAATTGACTGCGAATCTGTGATGCCATGCAAATATGTGTTTCTTAAAAAAAGTTGTAATGTTTTGAGAAAAAGGTCCCAACAAATCAAAATTTAAGGTAAAGTGATTCCAGTGTGTTTTAGTGCCGTTTCAAGAGTTTTAAATTATTTCGTTGATTATCGGCATAATATCGTGAATCGCAATTATTTTGGCCAGGATCATCGTGACATGACATTTTCATATCGCCCCATGTCTCGTCAGAAGTAACTTCTTTCATTTTTTATTAAATTCAACAAGTAATTTGTTGTATTTTAGCAGAATACTGAAAGCAGCAGAAAGGCAGACTGTTTATTTATCACAAGCAATATCGTTATCACAATATTCAACAACGTTATCGCATATTGCATATTTTCCTCATATCGTGCAGCTCTAACAACGCTCAAGATCTGATCCAGACTATCAAACTAAACGATCAGTGTAAGGCTGCTCTTGGCCGCTGGCTTGACCTTTCCGGAGACAAAGTGATGATCTCTGGACGTGCTGATTTCACACTGTGACTGAGGCTGTGAAAAAGAATGGTGCATCCTCCACAACACTAGCCAGCTCATCAAGCATGCGGTCCCAGCTGGCATGGAGGCAATATGAAACACATAAACCCTTCTGATATTAATGACTCTGTCGAGCTGAAAGCCTCTGATGCTATTCAGAGATAGGCGCTAAACGTCCCTGAGTACTGAGAACACAACATTATATGCATTCATATAAATATCCTCTCGTCTCTCTGCACAAGACTGCCTGTCCTTGAGTTCCCATGAAAATAATAAAGAGGTGGGCCTCTTGTAACTCAATACCCAGATATTGCCTGCAGTGGTGGCGCCGAGAGATGAAATGAAATCAGAACAAGGTGATGACAATGATGCCACTTGTGGTCGAGTTGGAGACTTAAGGATCCATTCCCCTCATATTTCAATCCTCCCCCCCCCCATCTTCTCAGTCCCTCTTTAGCCTCCCCTTGGCACTCCTTGACATCGCTGGTAATAATAATAATCAAAAACCAAGTGCTTCTAATAAGGCAATCATGACACTCTTAACAGCAAACTTGTAGGCAAATAAGACGTTAAAAAGGATCGGATTAAAATAAAGTAAGATAAAACAAAATACAGTAACAAGAAATACCAGGACATTTTGCCGCCCCCCCCCCCAAAGGAAAACCACCAGCAAAAGTATAAGCATTGAGAATAAAAATAGCGATTCAAATACACTCCAATTGTGTTTAATAGCAATTTATCAAACAAATGTTGGACAAGCAGAACATAAACTTAAAATATGTCTTTGATTTCCAGCAGTTTACTCCCCTCTCATCCACAGCCGCAGTATTTTACATGTAGTCATCCCCCAAAGACCCATTCTGAGCCAAGAAAAACCCCTGAAGGTTCAGAAACCAGTCCGCTACCTCAGAGGGTTAAGTACAAAGATTTGTAGTCATTACTGACGCAGATTGATCTTTTTTTTGATGGTAATTTTAATGATTGCATGACAGTTTATCTTTTACTGTTCAAACTGTTTGTTCGGTAAGAAACAGGTGTAAACCAGCAAAGTTTACAAGGTTAAGAGCCCAGAAACCACATGCAGTCTATCTGCAACAGAGTGACGTGATAATTAGTGGATCTTACTGTCTTTCAGTAAGTTTGTAAGCAGCAAACAACTGTTGGATCACAGCTGAACCCACAGACACCAGCGGGGGAAGCTCCAGTAAATAGATACTGGTTCCAGTACAGGTTCGGATTTAACAATGGTACCTTTTCTCAGTAGGCTATTTATTCTCTCTGTAATAACAAAACAAAAAAAATCAGTTGTAAAAATGAGTCAAAACTTCTCAATTTCAACATTGTTATTTACTTAGAGCATTTTGTTATTTTTTTTAGAGCATTTTTAGGGCGTAGAGAACGCTGGGTGTCGAACCGCTCGCCATTATATCATTAATATTATAGTGCAGCCTGCGTTGTCTGCACAGAGTTTTGAAAAGTGTAACCACACTTGTGACTCACTGTGACGTCGCTCTGTCCTCTGCCTGCGTCTGTGTGCAGGAGGAGAGGACAGGAAGCTCATGCTTGTCTGATATCAGGTTCCAAGATTTTGGGACAGTTTGACTTGACATGAATCGGTACTCTTTTTTTTTTAGTACTGATTGGTACAAACCCCCAGTGCTAAACGCTTCTGATTGAGTCAGTGACACTTAGTATTCAACATATACGGTTAATGATTTTGTCTTAAAGATTAATTTGTTCACATAACTTCTTTCTGGAATAAAAAAAAGACCTCAAACTACTCTCAGGTTCCTGTGGGGCTAATTTAGATTTTTTTTTTTTTTTTTGCCACATGCCCCATCCTAGATTTCCTTTCCCAACGGATGGGAAATCAGAGGAACTAAATTGTTTCTGCAGGGCTGATAAAAACACCAGTGCCATACAGAAAAAAACTGCACTGGGAGACAGAGGTTTACACGTGGTCGGTCATCCCCGACAGCCAGGCCCCTAATCAGTTCTTGAGACGGGCCAAGAGGCTGTCATCTCTGGGGGGTCCCAAACGTCCTTTAACGCCCAGATCTGTCACACACCTGCCACTGTCTTTTATCGGGGCTGAGAGGCAGCTCGTACACTGGATCTGCACCGATGAGACCAGTTATCAGCCCCTCCTGCAGCACTTCAATAACAACGTCAGTGTCGGGTTCCCCTGCTGCAGCACACTGCACATGGACGGGGGGGCAATCAAAGGCCACTCTTCAACATTAGGGGAGATTGGCCTGAATTTAACCCTCGCCTGTTCTTCTCTCAAGAGCCCGTAACGGACTGGAAACTCGCAGCGAGCCAGTGTCCAATTTCTTTGCTAGTTTACCCTCTGAACTGTGAGGACGGATGGAAGGGTAGCGTAGCCTCTTATCGAGACCTCCAGGGACGGGTAGTGCTGGAGCTGGATGGGCCCAAGAGATCCTTGATTTCATTACATGGCTGTTAGGAGTCGGCCTTTGTTGTCTCGCCGTCCCTGTTGTTTCCTGTGTGGGAATTCCCCCCCAAACAGCAAAGCAATTGTGTACCATATTACTTGTTTGAGACAGATTTATTTGTTGAATGCTGAGCAGACTTTTGTCTGAAAGCTGGTCTGAGAAACTTCTTGTTCTTTTATTTTCAAAAGATTAAATGGAAAAACTGGTTGTTAAGGGGTCAATTCACACAGATTCCAAAAAAAAACAAAATCTCACTTGCCTCTAGTCATGTAGCAGATATTAGTTATTCACCCAGAACTTCAGATTTTTGTCTCTAACATTTTCTACTTCCACTCCAATACAACTGAAGTGAGATTAATTTCATATGCAATGGAAAATTTCTTAGCCAATTTAACATTTTTCCTATCATAATTTCAACTGAGGTTTGGTTATTGCCAAAGCAGTGAGATGTGTTTTCACAAGTGGTTTTACTTTTATATGAATATGTATTTCCACACTATTATTGTTATTTCATTTGCAATTTTATTTTTCCTTCTTTTCCTCTTAAGAATTAATATTTATAGTGATAAATTATGCATCTTGTGGTCAAGTAATATTCAGAAGTGTAACTTTTTAAAGAAAAAAAAATCATTAAAGCTCCTCAAAAAATATCAACAGCAACTTTCTTCCTGTTATACTGAATAATCCATAGAAACATGCTGCCAGCAGTATTTATACTGAATATTTCTTTGGACAAAAGTAGTTCCAGTGGTGGATTATCAGTGAAGAGACCCTGCAGTTGGATTTTTTAAATATAATTTTCCGTTACTGTGAGCACCAGTGACACACTTTCCTTCACCTCAGTTGTATCAGGGTTATATTAGCAGCAGAAACCTCACAGGCACCTCAAAAACATAAAATATTATCTTTTGTAATTTGTATAACCCAACCTTTTTAAGTTATTCTATCTGCTCTAAAGTGTGCTAAAGAGACTTTGCTGTTCTTTGGAGTACATTGGCCCTGATTAGACTGTGCAGTGCAGGATTTGCTCAAATTATCTCAGATTGGGGAGAATGTCAAGGAAATCATTATCGCCTGCATGTTGCCCGGAGTGTGCGGTGCCACGGTCGATCATCGGCACTCTGCTCTGCCAATACTTCTTGTTGCCCACCAAAGCACAACATTCTCCATTAGCTTCAAGCTCCACATTGCTGGGAGATGTGCTTTTCTTTCCAAATATCACTCGTGTAGGCTACCTCTTTTCTCAGCAAAATGGGAGATGAGAGGAGGAATTACCGCGGAATTATTTTGGGATGTTGTACTCAATCGGAAATCTTCATGCCCGCCATTTAAAAGCATGAGCCAATGTTAAATTATGGGTGACAGACATAAATAAAATGGTAAACCCAGGCTGGTTGCAGTATTTGAATTGGACTGTTCTGCCCTTCGTAAGACCAAGACCTTTTTATGCAACGCTGACAAATCCTGCCTCTGGCCAGCCGCAGATTGCACAGCAATCCATCCAGGCAATGAATAAAAGAGTAGGTGTTGAGCCCTAATATCCCATGTCGAGGACTATTGCCATTCTGAGGAGACAATGACAGCCAAGTCAAACTCCACTCAGCATTAGCCGCACTGTTAACGCCTTCTCTTACAAATTATTCCAAGATTTTGGTTAAAAAATCAGATAAAACGTACCCCTCACATTATAGATCAGCACAAGCAGCTAATTGAAAATAAATGGATGTCCTCCTCAATGACTTCTGTACAATCAGATAATTCATCTGTTCTCTCTGAGCCCTTAATCCACTTGGCTTTGGTCCGCTGACCAGGCCACAGTCAGACTCGGTCCGTGTTATTCTGCCGTTTCTCCGTGCTGAAAGCTGCGCGCCTTCACAATTGCAAAAATATTTATTTTTTTAAATTCCTCTCATTTGGCTTCACGCTCCAGTTTGGCAGAATTTATCCACCACATAATGTAATTAGAGGATATGCGTATGCGTGCAGGTGTATTTTTTTTACTCAGACACAATAGAGTGCCACAGGAATCCTAAAACACAGAAATGAGTCAGCATTTTTTAGATGCCTGAAATAAGGTCTTAAGAGATTTTAAGTGAGATTAAAAGAGACTACAGAGGTTGTCGGGGACATTAAACATCACTGTCAGTTTAGTGGTGGTTCTGGCGATGGCATTTCCGCTCCTAAAATCTTAAAAGTGGTGTTCATTTGTGAAGACTATCTTGCTATCATTTTGTTTGCCACAGAGTTTGATTTCTGCAAAAATCTAAATAAAATCCAATGGAAAACTCCCATTGGCTTCTTGTCGAGGGAACCAGGGCGATGCAAAGTTTTTGGCGTCCCAAAAATACGTCATCCCTGCAACACTTAAAATTCACGGTACTTTTAATTTGCAGAGAAATTCAAACCTACACAGTCCTGTGAACCCCGCAGGCTTCTTTTCAAAGTGTGCTTTCACCATCTTACAGTAAGTGCGCAGGAAGCAGAGATATAATTCATAACTCATTTACAGCCTGTCTCATAAGATCAGGATGACTCAGAATTTATGACCAGCCATTATTCTTATTAGGCTTGTAAAAGAAGGCATTAGCCCACGCCAGGCATTAGTAAAATTCACTTTACCTAACAAGGGGCAGGCGGAGGTGAGAGAACAGTTACACTCAATCAGAGCTCTACAAGGTGATGGCAGGATGCCCAACTTCATAACTAGTATGAAGTGCTCTAAATTGATAAATGTGACTAATTGTATAAGCTCTAGAGGGGAAATGGGAGGTAAGGAGCACATTAGAGGTTGAGATTTTGTAGGGAGAAGCATCCAGGCGTTAAAATGTGATCCATGCGTTGTACATATATAGACAGCTGATTGCGTGCGAGCGAAGACAAGCAGCAACTCATCACTGCACGTCAAATTAAACTCAAGCCTCTTCCATCCATGAGATAATGATGCAAGACAAAATAAAATAAACAAAGTGAGGGAGCTTCGATTCCCCACTCGAATGCCCCACGCGGATCCTGATTCTGCACGGCAGCTTTAGGAAATCCGGCTGTCCCAGGGTGTGTCAAATCCCACGCGGAGGACCCCGGAGGAGTGAAGAGCACAGGCCCGGTTTCTTTGATTTTGGCTTCATATTGACACGGTTCTCACATGACCTGATAACTCTGCAGCCTCTGTCAGACAGCTGGGCCAAGGCCGGGCCATCTCGAGGAGGGAACAGGTGGGAGGAGGCCACCTCATTGGCAGAGGTTTGGAAACCAGTAGCTATCTGTGGGGAGGTCTGGAGAGGAGCTGTTCACGTGTTGGCAGCACAGAGCAAATTTGAGAGCTGAGGCACCAATTGTTAGATTTACACTTGAGAAAGAATCTGTGTGGATGGCACCGATTTAAAAACGAGAATGACACAGCGA
The DNA here is from genome assembly GCA_028570985.1 of Heterobranchus longifilis. Lineage (NCBI taxonomy): Eukaryota > Metazoa > Chordata > Actinopteri > Siluriformes > Clariidae > Heterobranchus > Heterobranchus longifilis. The sequence continues at coordinate 5,963,921 of JAOVVB010000046.1, forward strand.
TGACCTCTGCAACGGCCATGCCCTATCTCGCAATGTTAACGAACATAAGTGAAAAATAATTAGTGTATGCGCCCCGTGATTCGGATCCGCTCCAAAATTTAATGGGTTCTTCCTTCGTCCATGCTACACTCTTCCACCAAGTTTCATGAAAATCGGGCCAGTGGTTTTTCTGTAAGCCTGCTGAGAAACAGACAAACCAACAAACTGAAACAAAAACAAAACCTCATAATGATGAGACTTTGGTCTTACTCTCATATTTTTGTCCGTCATGGAAATGAAAACATTTTACTCCTACTAGGGCTGGGTATTGGTACTCAATACCTTTTTAAGGAAGTAATCCAGTACTGAGTAGTATCGAAACCAGTCGACCGACACGTGCATTCAATCCTTTGTGCACCCAGATCTAGAAAAAATGACTATTTTATGGTTTTGCTTTGCAGTCAATCACCACAAGCATTCTTCGATTTAATGCGACATGTGATTGACCCAAACAGTCTGCAGCTGGCAGTTCAGATATCAGATGAAGTACTGTATTGATATCAGTGTCACTTTAAAGTTACTAGTATTACTGATATAGTGATTTCTTAAAGGATACCCACCCTAACTACTATTTTAACAGAATCATTTCTGTCTTTTAAACTGCTCTAATCAATATTTTCTATATTACCAGTGGATCAAATGACCATGTGTAATGTGAAAGGGGGGTCGATAGTTTAGATAGTTTAGTAGATAGAAACTCCACAGTTCCCCTTGAGGACAATAACATCAGGTTGACAAAAACCAGAATTTCCCTTTTAAGCTAAATGATACTCGAGGTGAAACATTAAGACCAGAACCCCAAAGGGAAATGTTAACAACTGGATATAACATTTGAGCAAAAGCAATTAATTAGTGTGTTTTGTGTCATACAGCTGTCTAACCTCCAGGCCAGGGTATTAAATTCAGGATGACTGCAGCTCTCGAGTGCATCAGTGAATGTTGTCCGCTTATAGGCACTGTTTTTGTGCTAAATTTTCTTTATTAAGTCCCCAAGGGTGCAAACACCATTAAGGAATATGGATTCCATCCCACTCATGCCATCATCAAATCCACCAAGAATCAAATTAACATCTGTTGTTGTTTTACTTCAATTTGCCATATACATAAAAGTGTCGTAAAATTCCGAAGGGCCCGCTTTAGGCACAAAGGATGTAAATATTTTGCTCAAGAAAATGTCAAATTAAGGCAGGGCCGGTGCTGTGATGTGATGCGTTTTCCCACTGACAGTTTCTAATGGTTTTGTGGTGAGACATTAGTCCATCATCTCCAGCAGGCACCAACTCTGGATCTCTTCATTGATCCCACACAAAACAAATGGCAATCTCCGACAGCGGGACACAATGCTTCATCCTGCCCGATGCATTAACCCCTATCACAAAGCTCCCGCGCTGAAGATGGAAAGCGCTGATGTCCCGCTGATAGACAGAAAGACGGAGAGAGGGAAGGAGTGGTGAAAAGCTGTGGAGGGAGAGAGGGAAAACAGGGACGCTAGGATTGTATGTGGAAAAAAGAAATAAGGAGGCATGCAGAGAGAGAGAGAGAATAAAAGAGAAGGAGAGAGAAAGAGACGAGGGTAAAGAATGAAGCTGCCATAACGACAAAAACAAAAAGTTCTGCTGCACCGCTCATCTAATCAAATTTAAACCCTATCACACCCTAATCCTAATCCTAACCAAGTGTTAAAAGCACTAATGTTTTACTTTTACAAATTGCAGTGGTCATCCAGCTCAAAACTTTGTCCAGATTTCACTGTTAAAAAAATTAAACATACTTGATGAAATCGTGACGGCTCTGAGTAATAGTAAACCTTTGCACAATACTCAATAAAAAAAAAAAAAATGTTCAGACCACAGTCTTGAAAAACAGCTGCCATGGCTAAACTGATGTTATAATTGGGCAGCGTGTTGCTGGCTTACTGGAAAACGGTAGCACCAGCAGCCACCACGCACGCCTGCAGGTTGGGCAGAAGTCAGTGGGTCTTCATTAAAGCCAAACCGCAGAGTGAGGAGGAGGGAGGCCTCTTCTCTCTGGGCTGCGTTGGCTTTGTCAGCCCTTCTTTGTAATTAGAACAGACCTCCTCCTCCCACTGTAATTAACAGCAATAGGATGTGTGCTGTAATTCAGCCTCCTGCTTTGTCATGCTGATATGTTTCTGGGCCGGGGCCGATGCCGGGTGGGCCACGCTGCTGTACTGCAAAATCTGGATGTTTTTTTTCCACTCAAAGATTAGTCGGATATCATAGATGTAGCACTGAGCTCCGATATCAACATCTGCTGTCTTTTGAGCATTTGGTAATATAGATTAAAGCCTGCAAATTACAGTGTAATTATTCAGTACGTGGTGTAATATTTACCGGGACGGATATTGAGGCACTGCGGAAGAAGAACTTAGAGAATATGGTGATAACAATTTGTGCTTAAGAGGGACTTATGGCACTTGAATTATACTTTAAGTCTTTTTAATTACGACTACCTCTTTTATAATGATGAAGTACAGTAATATAATTACTGGATAACAAGGCAGGAGATGGACGAATGGGGTGATAGTGCCGACATTGGTTTTAAAATATGAGTACTTATTATTCGTCATATAGTGCACATTATTGTAGTTGCTGGGGAACAAAACATGAGCTTTTCATTAGTTAGCTGAACAGACTCTTGGTCCCTTGTCTGTATCCTGTAATTATGTACCAGGTAATTAAAAAAGTACTTGCTGTACATTCATTTCTGGGCCCCCAACCCCCCAAACACAAATTTGTTAACTCCCTTATTCACCATATTCCCTTATTCCATTGTACCAGTAGAGGCACAGTCAGCATTTTATTGGTACTTCACATGTAGGCCGACAAAATATTATAATTTGAAATGTGACTTTACAACCCTGACATTGATTGAAAGCCTCTGCTCTCCGTGTCTGAGTTGCTTATTGTTTAAAAAAGTCGCGGTCAGGTCGTAGCGGGTCAGAGCAATCCGAGGTCAGCCGATGTCAGGATCCTACGGTACCCTTGTTACTCTGTCACAAGTCTGATGTCGGTTAAATGGCTTCCAGCTGCACAGAGGTGGGCCTCGACGCTGCCTCGGGACGTGTTGTAGTAAAGTGTTTGCAGGGAGGGAGGTTTGAAGTGAAGAAGGGCTGTGACATTCTGAAGAAGCCAAGACGTCAGCGTGGACGGTGCATGCTCATCATACCGCTCTCGCATATCCCTTCCAAATCATCAGAAGGGTGTATCTATTTATTTTCAACCGATGAGTGTGAACAAATGTTCCTCAGCGATTCTGTGCCGACACGTCGAGACGTGGACGGCTGCCATCAGACGTTCTATATGCATCTTCTGTTTTGATGTGGCGAGGAAGAGCTGTGATTGCCTAATCCTGTTGAGATGTCGACAGCGAGACCCGGGACGGTGCCTTTGATGCCGCGGGGCCAAATATGTCCGGAGGGACATCTTTGTTAATACGAGGTGGGCGTGATTTCTGTACCCCGGTTCATCTTTACTCTCTGGCTCAGTGAGCTCAAAATTACAAAACCTTCCACCGAAGGATTCATCCCCTTCTCTCCTGCCTCCACCCGCTCAATCTTGTCTCTCTCCAAAACAAGACTGTGATTGGATGATATTTTTAACCTGTTTGTCCAAAGGTCCTTGGCATATTGGGGAAAGAAAAAAAAAAAAGAGAGAGAGACATGAGTGGGAAGAAAGATGAGCCGTCATCGAAACACATTTGTGTCAGGCGGTGTCCGATGTGTTGCAGTAATCTATGGGAGCACTTACGTCTGTGACATGAAGGGGCATTCATCACCGTCCTCCTCAGTCTGTGGCAGGAGAACGCTGGCAGAAGAATTTCAATGCGACACTTGGGCAATACATCACGGTGGCCGTCGCTTCGCGGCGCGGCGAGGCACGTTCGACGCATTTTCAGGACCTTCAGTTTTGGCACCAACACTGCCCTCTCTATTGTTCCAACATGTCAAGAAAGATTGGCCTCAAAAACAGGTCTGCAGGGTTTTGCACACTGAGTCTGTATGAAAAAAAAACAATGTCACTCCCAGAAACTACACTGAGTCGCGTAGTCGTTTTATTATTCTGTTCGTTGTAAAAATTCACAAGACGAGATAACGAGATAAGAGCAAGGAGAGTTTCACCTGCTGATAAAAGAGATGCGGTATGTCCAGGTGTATTCCAGGAAGTCATGGTCCAGTTTGATAGACGGTGTTCCTGCAAGAGAGCTGGAGATGATCCGTGTGTCCACCGTGGTCGTGTTTGGAGCAACTCACACATTCATTCAACCTTTGTTTGTACTCGACAGATCATTGAGGGGCGACCCTCATTTACAAAGACATCAAGTCAAATCACAAAGAAAAGAAGAAAACAAAGCTTTGCGATCTGGGACAACAACCAATAAATCTGGATAATCAAGACGTGAAACTAATTACAGCCAAATGAAAAAGCGCCAGAACCTAGCTATGGGGTCGATAACCAAAATGATTAAGATGCAAAATAAAATACAGTTATGAAAAACAACCACAAGTAGGCGTTGGGAGGTCTAAAAACAACATTTCTAAAATGGTGTAAGGTACAAGTGAGTTGATTTTAAGGTGGTTTTGTATTTTTGGTCCAGGAGTCAGGTGCATGAAAATTAAAAGCAGTTTTTCCAAGTTCAGACCGAGCGTGTCTGATAAGGTAGAGTAACAGTGTAAGAAGTAACTGTAATAAGAGTAACAGAGCAATTCTGTGAGGTAACGTGGCAGTTTCCCATTAAAGGCCTTATAGATAAAAAGATACCAGCATCACGTCTCTCCTGGAAACCCTGTTTTATAAAATACAATGATGTGTCCCAAAGACAGTGATAAACCTCAATGCAGACTGGCAGACTGAGTTTAGAGGTTAGGCGTTGAAGAGGATGCGTGCCTATAAATAACATCACCGTAGTCCAACACTGACATGAAAACTGTGCAGCTTTTCATCAATCCGGATGCCGAGATATTTATATTGAGTGACTCTCTCGATCGTGAGTCCATTTGCAGCAGATATATTGACACCAGAATAATCTATATGACTTTGTTTTATCAGCATTCAGCACTAATCTAAGTTATTTTAGAGAATCTTGCAGAATGTTGAAGGAATGTTGTAGGTTTTCAACTGCGAGGTGAACAGAATCACCAGCACAATATAAAAACTGTCATCCGCATACAGATGGGCATGACAGTTTACCAAAGATTCAATTATATTGTTGATATAGATAATGAAAAGAACTGGCCCTAAAATTGAACCCTGTGGGACTCCTTTTGTTACTGTTAAAAAGCATCCAAATTTCACAGATTGTTGTCTGTCTGATAGGTAGTTCCTGAACCAATTACATGCATTGATATCAAATCCAATATCATGTAGTTTCTGCAAGAGCAGGCGATGCTCTACAGTACCAAATGCTTCGGAGAGATCTACAAAAAGTGCAGCACAGTGCTTTTTTAAAAAAAAAACGAAGCTGATACAATGTAATTTACGACCGAGGTAACAGCACTTACAGTACTGTGCCCTGCTCTAAAACCAGACTGAAATTGGGTTAAAATGGAAGCTCGAGACAGAAGCAACCTTTAGCTGATCATTTATCACTCCCTGCTCCACTATCGTGCCGGATCTATTTTTGCTGGAGCAGCTCGAGTCTCTGAAGTGTGCAATTCATTTGTAAATGTTATATTAACACCTGTGTTTACATTTTGGATGATGACGTTTGCATGGACGGTGGCTCTGACTTTCCTTTCCTTTTGACAGATGCAAAAAAAAAAAAACTCTGCAAACGTTAATGATGGACGGACGTTTTGGAGTCAGTGTGTAAACGTGATTGACACAACGTGAAGTTTTATTCATTTTTAAACGTGCGACAATTTCGGCCAAAAAAATACAGACTGTGTGTGCAAACACCTTAAGCATGAATAAACGTCTCTAAAACTTTTAAAATGAAGGTGTCCATTATGCTCTAGTGGTTAACACCAAGAAAGAGCAGGCGCAGGTCAAAAGCTGTAAACATCTGTGTTGAAATGCTAAATACGTCTCGACAACACAGAATAGTAAAGCCGTGGCTGTGGGCCAGGTAAACATTAACTGGAGCTCCAACACAAACTATTTTTGTTCAAGCCAAAGACTGGAAAAGCACTTATCTCTGTAAATGGCACAATATCATTTTCCACCTTCCTGGGAGTTTTTATTGCAGCTTAGAGACTCTGGGGTGCTAATTAAAATGGAGTCCCTTCAACTACCTTTTTTTTTTCTTTCTGTAAACCAGAATCTCTGCTCTCTTTGTCTCCTTGTGCAGAGACTGTTTTCTCTGTAAGTCAAGGTAACGCTGTCAATAGCTTTGAATTCTCTGGTAGCAACATGTGTTACGTAGACCGTGGAGATGTTTGTGTTACCGTGTTATGAGAGTGCAAATAGGGTGTCAAAGATCCTGAGTGATACCACGAGTTCCTGTAATGAAGGTTTTCATTCTCAGTGTCTACAACTTTTTTTTAAGGAAACAATAATTAGTTGGAGAATCGTCCTGCATCTGTTAAACTTGGACTCACAAAGACATTTTTTTAGCAGATGATCAGGTTCATATTACCAGTTGTTCTTATTGTTTTATTCCAGGTGTCCAGTTTTCCTGAAGTACAAGTCCTGTTCATTTTCTGTGTAGACATTCTCATGTGACTGAAAGTTAAGGTACCTTTTTATTTATATTAAGGATTTCAAGGTTGTTGTTTTTTTTTACAAGTTGTCAGAAAAGATGCATTTCTGAGGCTCCCTGTTTGACTCAGCGATGTTAGAAAATATCTGTTCCTTTGACCAAAACTAAAAACCATAAGGAGAGAAGTTAACTATGACTGACAATGACAATAATCAGAGACTAATATTCTCGTAAACCCAGAGATTGTTTTATTAGGAGGTTTGTGTTTCTGGACTGTGGACCATAACCAAGTCCCCAGAGACGGTGCTGGGATTTGAAGCCAATTTACATAGTGGCCAAACTGTGTAATTACAACTTCCGGGTCTGTCACGTGATGCCATTTGGCTCCAAAATACTTTTTCCCATACACTTACATTGTACATTGCGGATCTTTATTTTTTAGGTACATCAACTACCCAGTGTCAACACTTAAATAGCCCTTATTTAAATCAGTATGTCCTAAAAGTTGTACAATTCCTTAACAGCCAAATCCAGAGTTAGTTAAAGTAAATGCCAGTGCACTTGCCCTATGGGCCCCACAGATGCGGACGATCTGGGTAAACTTTTTTGGCTTCATGCACCACGGAGCAACACTGTATCCAGTTCTCTTTCTACATCCATGGCCTCAACTTCCACATTTTTCAGGCCTGACGGGCTCCATAAATCTGCAACGTTGCTCCCGAAACTAGAAGAACTCGGAGACAGTTTCAGTAAACTTATATTGAGATTATCGAGGGAACTCGGTGACTCAGCAGAAACGCAGAAACTCGGGAACCTGTTTATGTGAAAGAATGGTTTTCACAACATCACTGATTTAAAAGCTGCGGTGGTTATGCAGTTAAGAGCCTCCGGGCTGAATCTTTACTGCTGTTTGAGATAAAAGGATGTGCTATTAATCTGTCTTATCTCTAACTTCTGGGTCATGAAAGACACCAAGCAGTGGAGGAGCAGTAAATGAGCAATTACCCAACAGCCTTGTTTAGACAAGACCTGCATGTTGCTGACAGTAAATTTATAAAGCCATTCAAGAATTAAACTGTCAACGGTTTAAAAATCAAATTACACCCAATGACAAAAAAAAAAATCACCCTGTAAAGATTTACAGAGATAATCATGTGTACGCCAAACATGGACAGTGGAGCTTAGACAGTGAGCCAGCCATTATTATTATTATTATCATTATTATCATATCTTTCTAGTGATCCAGATCTTGTGGTCTGATGAAAATTTGAATTGATATCACCTGCGTTTGTTTATACTCGGCACTAATGGAGTTTCACAAAATGCAATCTCTCCCCGGAGGAGGAGCGGAGCGTCGTCAGCCTGCCAGAAACGCAACACGCACAAGCCGTCTGGGATGCAGCTGTTTCCTTCATTGGATTTGTTTGTTGTCGCTGTAACACTGATGAGATTGTTGCATGGATTACACTCGTTTCACAGCTCTGTGTGACAAATCGTGCCGAGGCGCTTTCACAAGAACAGGAGCAGGTCAAGGTGTAATCTGCGGAATACAAACTGAATTTATGATTCATTACATGTCTGTGTTTTTGTCCGTGACACGGGTGAGAGATAATGAAACCCTGACCTCCTTTTATGGGTTCATTACGGTCTTGTCCACCTCCTGATGATTAGCATAATATTATTCAATTCTTTTTCACATCACACACCAGTTTGTGATTTACTCAGACTGCTGTGTTTGTACCAGCCTGTCCTCCAGAGGGAAACGACAGCAGTTGACGTTTTTTTTCCTGCTCTGTATTTACGACCCATATTGACGTTGTATTGTGAGACGGCTCCCTGCCGGAAAAAAAAGCCGGAAGGAATTGAGTATTTAAAGCGAGAAACACACTAAGGGCGGGCGGGAAACAAACACAGGACCTTCACCCGGGAGACCGGGGTCCGTGTCTTAAAAATTAAAGCAGTGAGTTATTATTATATATAATATATATATATATATTATATAAGTAACAAGCGGAAGTACGTGATGCACTGCGTCCTGGGACACGGATACACGGAAGTGATTTAACGTCTCAAATATACTGATTTTAACCTAAACCACAACCTTTTTTCAAACCCTACCAAGTTGTTTTGTTGCCTAAACCCTAAACCTACCACAGCAACGTCCGTTTTAACAACGTTAACGTAGGGCGCCCGGGTAGTGTAGTGGTAATATTCCCTGCCTACCAACACGAGGGTCGCAGGTTCGATCCCCCGTGTCCATACAGACACGGGGGACGACTGGCCGTGTCTGAGGGAGGTGGGAAAGCCGGATAGGGGTGTGTGTCCTGGTCGCTGCACTAGCGCCTCCTCTGGTCGATGGGGGAGGGAAACTGGGGGAACTGGGGGAATAGCGTGATCCTCCCACGCGCTACGTCCTGCCAGTGAAACTCCTCACTGTCTGGCACGACTTCACGTGTGTCGGAGGAAGCGTGTGCTCGTCTGCAACTCTCCCCAGATCGGCAGAGGGGGCGGAGCAATGACCGGGACAGCTTAGCTGGGGGGGAATTGGATCAGCACAATTGGGAGAAAAAGGGGAGAAAAACGTTTAGGTATGAGGGTGAAAAACGGTCATATGGGTCGTATTTTCTCCGACCACTAGGGGAGCTATTTTAGTAAACAGCTTGTATTTGAGGTTATAAGTCCAGGGACACGGAGTGATGAGGGGGATGACAGGAAAGGCTGCTTCCTGTCCAGACAGCGAGGATAAGGTGCAGTGTGCTGATGTGGAACATGGCCCCGGGAACATCCCTGCCTCTCTGCACGCCGCCCATTATCTCCCATAGGGTACAAAGCAGCCCTGCTATGGCAAACATTTCCTGCTTCCTCTCCCGCGGCAGAGGCAGGTCCACGTCTGAGGCAGTAACGTGACTCCCCACTGTAACCCAGCTGGAGAACAGAGGACGGAGGAGAGCTTCGCGCTGGGTCGAGGCGCTCCACATTTAGTGGGCAGGAAGCATTGTTAAAGAACAAAGCTCGTCTGTGTTTTGGAGATGCAGTGCTCAGTGAGGGTGCGAAGTGCTGGGAAAAATAGTCTGGCCCTGTCTTTTCAGGGTTCTTCATGTGTCTGTAATGGCCAGCCATTGTAGACACAGAGAAATGTCTTTTTAATACGATTATTTTTCTGGGGTCCATTTCAGTTTTTGCTCATATAAATGAAGCGTATGATTCATAAATAAGAAATCCACCATAAAAATGACTCCCACTCTTCCATATTTACTGCTGGCATGAAAGTGAAACACTTTATGATGTTATCGCACTCCTATAATATTGTCGCACTCACAGTGTTTTTTTCATCAAAATTGATGCAGCAGAACCAGAGATGTTGTCTTTTTTATTTAAAACATTCTTCTTCCTTGTCAAAACTTGGCGCCTACATTACCCACAATGCATTGGGGTGTGTTATGCTAGTCGTGGCTAATATAGTCTTGAGCTGTGCCTCGAGCAGAGATCAGGAGCGGGCTACAGAGGTCTGGTAACGTCTTTCTAACTCCACACCCTCAGATTTTTTTTCATTTTCAAACTTGACCCAACCAACGTTGCATCAAGTGACTTTAAATAATTCAGCAGTTTGTGCAGCTCCCTCTGGAGGCTTTATGCACCTTTTTCCTCACATATCAGGGATAGACGCTCACATTTTTGGGCCACCAAGCCCCTAAATTTGGTGGCCAAAGGACATTTTTGCACTAAGTAACCTATAGATTCCTATCGACTGATACCAAGTACCAATCCAATACCAGTGCGTTAAAAATAATATATATCAAATAATATATATAATGCATATATAATGCATACATTTTTATGAAAACTGCCATTTATCCTGGTGAAACTACTTTAATGTTGACTTTTTTGAGGGCTAAATAACGTGGTATCAGGTCAGTGTAGATTTGTGTACTCGCTGATACCCGAGCCAGCATTTAAGGCATTATGATATTGGAGGCATTTCCAATACTGGTATGAGTATCACAACAACTAGCAGTAACTGTGACACTTAAATAAATTAAAAGCCATAATGAAATTTCTTCTTTATTCTTTGTAAAGATATTGTACACTTACATATTCTCTCAGTCTCTAAATTCATAGTCTACGCCCCCCCCCCACACACACACAC
>JAOVVB010000046.1:5990893-6002790 GCA_028570985.1 Heterobranchus longifilis
TGTGTGTGTGTGTGTGTGTGTGTGTGTGTGTGTGTGTGTGTGTGTGTGTGTGTGTGTGTGTGTGTGTGTGTGGAGACAGTAGAGACAGTCCGGCTGAGACGGATGCTGCTCTGTAAAGGTTGTCTCTGGCAGTGAGGTGTGAAATGGAAAAGGTCACGGAGCGCCGGATGAGCTTCACCTCCCAGAGCTCAGCGCCACCTCATGTTCCTCTAATTGCGTTTGTGCCCCTAATCTGCTAAACTATTGGCACCTTGCTCATTTAGCTTTTAGACCAAATGTCAGCCGTAGTCTGTATGTGTGTGTGTGTGTGTGTGTTGCACTCGCTCTTAACAGGTTTTGTGATATCAGCACTATCTCACCCCACCTGTTTTGACTTTGTCCTGCTTTCTTCCACTCCTGGTTTCTCTTAAGTTTGTCTCTCTGTCTCGTTCTGTCCATCTGTCTTTAGTCCTGTTTGCATTATCTCGCTCCTTCCTTCTAGCAATTTTTTTTTCTTTTTCAAGTCTCCTGTTTGTTAGGTTTTTTTTGTCCTTCATGCTGTCTTTTTCATTCTATTTCTGTCTCTGTCCATCTCTTGTATCCTCTGTCTCATTGTCTCTGTCAGGTCTGTGAGTGTCTTCTTTGGCCCAACAGTATCTGATTGTTTTGTTGTTGTTGTTTTTTTTTTGTTACTTTTCTGCTGTATCTCATTTTCTCTCAGTCATCCTCTTTTTCTCTGTATCTTGTTTTATGTCTCTGTTATTTGTGTTCTCTGTCCCCTTGTCTTGTTTCTTTCTGTCTCATTTTTCTCTCTCTTTCTGTCGTTCTTGTGTTTTGTTTTGTTTTTGTCTCATTTTCTGCTTGTCTGTCTTTTTTCTCGAGACTTGTTTTGTTTCATATTGTCATGTTTCTCTCCTCACTCTCTATATTGTTCATTTTCTCTGTCTTTTCTCTCTCTCATTTCCTTTATTGTGTCATGTTCTTTCTGTCTTACTTTCCCTTTTTTATTCTCTCATTTTTCTCTGCTCAAGTTTTCTCTGTCTCACTCTCGTTTTCTCTGTGTCTCACTTCCTCTGTCTTGTTTACTGTCTTGCTTTCTCTTTTTGTCTAATTTTCTGTCTTTCTGCATCTCATTATCTCTGTTTTGCTTTTTCCTTTTTTGTCCTGTCTCATTTTGTCTCTCTCGTCATCTCACTTTGCGTCTCATTTCCTTTTATATGCAGTCTCTTTTCTTCTTTTTGCGTCTTTCTCTCTCTCTCTCTCTCTCTCTCTCTCTCTCTCTCTCTCTTTCTTTGTGTCCCACAATCTCTGTGTCTTAGTTTCTCTCTCTGTCTCATCTATTTTTGTCTTGTTTTTCTCTCTATTTCATTTTTTTTCTCTCTGGCACTTCTGTCTTGTATTCTTGTTTATTTTTTCTGTCTTGTTTTTTTTCTCTGTCTCATTTTCTCTCTTTGTGTATTGTCTTCTCTCTTTATATCAGCCTAAACACAGACAATGGGCAGTGTCCCAGTTCCTTAATCGCCGGTCCACAAAACACTGGTGAAACAAACCCATCACCAGTTGCCATAGTAACCTTCGGCATCTCTCATGCGGCTTGGTGTTAAACGCTCGGCCACTTGCTAACTTGTTGCTAGTTAGCGGGTGTTGAGGAAGGAGCTGCGCGGCGTGGGCCGTAGCCTTGACCAGACTGCAGCGTGAAATCGCTTCCTCATTATTTCTTTATTTCCCCTCCTGTATCTCAGCCAGGCTGAAAGCGTTCTCTGTATTTATCCTGTCCTCGCGCTCTGCCGGCTCCGCTCTGCCTTACCGACCGTCCGTATTTCTCCGTAACGCTCCAGGACGTCTCCGGGAGCAGAGTGGAGGTGGATGGGTTGTCGTTCCGCGCTGCTGCTCTCTGCCTTATCAGACACCAAAAGAGCGAGGGATTCTGCCGTTCATCAACGCCGCCTTCGTCATCTGTTCACACCAGCAGGCAACACGGCACCGATCAGCCCTCGGGTTATCTTCTGTTGCCATGGAGCAAACGCTAAGATTAGCACTTGTGGGCGTGGCCTGTTCGCTATTTTTAAAAATAAATTGAGATAAGAAGCGGAATTAGTCTGAACGTCTGCGGTGTCCTAGACAACTTGTATACATCATGTGACTGATGGGTAACAGGATAGGGGGATGCATTATTACTCCATTTTATTACCCCATCGTTATAACTATTTATTTATATATGTTTGAGATTTCACTATAACTACCTCATCGTGATGATGATCAGCGCTGAACTGCACGAACAAGCTACACGTTATTACAAATAAAATCTCATTTCATAAGTTTCTCATTTTCTCTCTCTCATTTATCTTTTCTCATAAAAAAAACTAATTATTTAAGTTAATAAATATTTAACAGATGGTTTTTAAAAATTTACAGAAGTATATCATATTATTTTTACTTGCCGAAAAAAAAAAAAAAAACTACCTAAATGAATAATAATAATAATAATAATAATAATAATAATTCAATTTCCAGGCATTTATTGATTGATTTATTTATTTATTTTATATGAATTAATTTATTTGTCATTCAACACATTTGTCACTGAGACTTTGGTAGCAGGTCTGTGTATTGTGATGTTAAAATAAAAAATTAACTTAAAAAAAACCTGTTTAAGTTAATAAATATTAAACAGATAGCTATTACAAATGTACAGAAATATATTGTATTCTTTTTTTTTCCTAATTTTTTTATTGCCGAAAAGCTACAAAATTTTAATAATTAAATAAATAAACAAACAAACAAGAAGTAATTATAATAACAATTATTATTGTTATTATTATTATTATTAATGGTAGTAGTAGTTGTAACAGTAGTATTAGTATTATTATTGTTTTATTATTGTTGTTTTTCAGGCAATAATAATAATAATAATGAAAATTATAATTAATTTTTAATTAATGTGTCTATTTGTCACATTAATTGTCATTGGGACATTGGTAGCAGGTCTTGTGAAGTATGTTGTGTTTTATAGAAATCTTTAGTTATCGAGATGTAGCTAATTAATCAATTAAACGAATTAATTAATTAACTAACTCTGTAACTCTAAATCAGCGAGACCTCGGCCCATTCTTGCACGCAGCCGCTTTTCAGCACGAAAGATCCGCCAGACATCAGACCACCGGCCGCGTCACATCAGTCCGAGGAATTTATTCGAGTAATTTTTGGAAAAAATAAAGTAAATCTCCGAATGCACATCACTTGCGGTCGTAAAACCTTAATAGGGAATAAACTTTGCAGCTTGACGACATGAACTCGGGGTTACGTCCCCTCGACTCAATCCTCCAAACTTTCACTCTGGTTTTCATCACTGGCTCAGCGAGCCTGGAAAACCGGGGCTGGAATTACCCCCCGGGGGGTTTCCTCATTTGTCCCGCTCTTCCCTGGGGGCCGGACAGGGCCAGGTTTAGGGCAGACGTCTTAATTTAGAGAGACGGCTCGTTCTGTACTTGGAGCGGGACCGCCTTCTCCGCGCTCCTGGAGCGTTTGATTTATCGATGGTACGAGCACACAGATGGGAACGAGGGAATAAGTTTTCCTCCTTCCTCTCTCCGCTGCCTGCTAGAGCCATCAGGAGCCGCTGCAGCTTCGGCTCTCCGACCGGCATGTGCCGTAAATAACTTTCTCCTACTTACAGAATTTATAAGCACATTGGTGAATTTGTGTGTCAATCACCGCTAATGGTTTCGCAGTCAGTCATCAGAAATTTAATCACACACACACACACACACACACACACACACACACACACACTCTCTCAGCAGAGAGAGCAGAACGTTTCTGCATCGTAGGCAGCTCTGCTGCAGGGTCTAGTAAATAAAAGCTTTCAGGGTTCACGCTGACGTTTCGAGGCTAGAGAGCGTGGCAGAGAGCCGCCGTCGGCCCCAGAGGACTCGCCGCGTGGGCGATAATTACTTGATGTTCGGTGTTAAAAGCTAGAGTGTGTTTACTCTGAAGCCGAATCTAAAATCATTTGGCTTACTGGCTTTAGAGGTGCGATAAAAATGCAAGCCAGAACAAATAGATGACGAACAACGCACGACAAGAGAGAAAAGCAGTGAGGAAGATGATGATGATGATGATGATGATGATGGTGATGATGGTCACTAAAGATTCCTATTCAATGTCGGATAGCTGGTCACTTGGCGTGGTGTGTGTGTGTGTGTGTGTGTGTGTGTGTGTGTGATGTGCTCTACTGAAGCGAGAATTTTAATATTTAAACAAAACAGTTCTCCTTTTGTTTTTTGTTTTCTGAAGCACATTTCTTGTACGTTTTATTCATTGTAGTGTTTACTCATGTAGCAGCTTGGGAGATTTTTGGCCTTGCCTTGAGAAGCAGTTTTGGGAATTTGGAATTTTGGACTCAACTTAAGGCGTGGGTTTGGGAACTTTGGACTTTTGAGGGGTGGTTATGGGAACTTTGGACTTGACTTGAGCAGTGGATTGGGGAATTTTTTTTACTTTTGATGAGCAGCTTCGGAATCTTTGACTCAATTTGAGCATCAGGTTTTGAGAATTTTGGGCTCTCGATGAGCACTTGAAGATGTCGGAAACTTAGGACTCAATTTGAGTAGCAGTTTGGGAATTTTGGAGTCAGCTTGAGAATTTGGGGAATTGGGCCTCGACTTGAGGACTTTTAGGAAAAAGTTTTAGGAATTTTGGACAGGAGGAACGGTTTGTTTTTTTTGTTTTTTTATCCTTGTTTTATTATTTGTTGTGTTCAAAGTGACGCATGACTTGAACCTGTCTAAATGTCAATCGTTAGTTTTAAAATGTGCTTGATTGATACTTTCACACTTTTGCCCATTAAATGAATAATATTGATTATTTATTTTCTTTTCTGTGTGTGTGTGTGTGTGTGTGTGTGTGTGTGTGTGTGTGTGTGTGTGTGTGTAGTACTGTGCATATTGTAAGCGCCTTGGAGCCTCCATTAAGTGCTGTGAGGAGGGCTGTAGCCGCTCCTATCATTTCCCCTGTGCTGCTGCCGCCGGCACCTTCCAGGACGTCAGGACGTACACACTGCTCTGTCCTGACCACATCCAGCTCGCCCTCCTGCGATGTGAGTCACTCACTGCTCTCTCTCTCTCTCTCACTCACACACACATACACACACATTTCTGTGATGCCTGATAATGGCATTAGTTTATTCTGAAACGTAGCGTAATGTATTATGAATAATCTTCTCTAAACGATCGTATTCCCGTCTCAGATAAAGAGAGTGTGAAGTGCCAGGTGTGTGACAGTCCCGGTGATCTGCACGACCAGCTCTTCTGCACGACATGCGGTCAGCACTACCACGGTGCATGCCTGGAAGTAGCAGTCACGCCGTTAATGAGGGCAGGCTGGCAGTGTCCCGACTGTAAAGTCTGTCTCACATGCAGGTGAGTTTCTCATGAATGAAATCTGTTTCCAGCTGCAAAGTCAGGAAAAAGATAAAAAAAAGGCAACACGGGCACCTCCACGTAACAATGAGGTCAGCTGACTGTTATGATGCGTGCGGGTGTTGTGTAAGACTCATGAGTATATACAGGAGAACTAGTTTTGACGACGCTAGACTAGTTTTGTTTCTTTCCTGGTTTATTTTCTGCTTGAGACTCGATCCCGAGTCAACCTGAAACTCGGAGTAGGCCTGGGAGATTAGATATACCACTAAAATAATTTAATTGCAATTGACTAGCAGTTTAATTAAGTTATTAAATTCTTTATTTTTATTTGTTAGTTTATCGCACAACGTGAGCGGAACTTTGAGAATTTTGTACTTGACTTGAGTAGCAGTTTGGGAATGTTGGGCTTTTGTATCAATGTTGGAATTTTGTTTTTGAAAAGAAGTTTGGGAATTTTGTACTTGATTAGAACTTGGGAATTTTTAACCTGGCTTGAGTAGCAATTTTGGAGTTTTGAACTTGTGTACAACTTTCCAACTTATATGTCAATTTGGGAATTTTGGATTTTAATAATAGTTTGGAATTTTGGACTCTTGCATTTAGAAAATTTGGAATTTGATGTCAATTAGAAGTTTTTACATTGAAACTTGAACAGAATTTTGGGCTTAAGTAGACCTTTGGGAATTTTTGACCTCAATTGAGCAGGACCTAGGAAATTTGGCCCCGAGTAGAATTTTGGGAATTTAGCATTCAAATAGAATTTTAATGTTGGTTTAAATGGCACTTTGGAAATTATGGGCTTTGGTGTCAATTTTGGACTTTATTAGCAGTTTGGGAATTTTGGTATTAATTTTGTACTCACTTTAAGTAGAACTTTTAGAAATTTTGAACTACTGTGTCTGTTTGGGAATTTTGGAATTTGGTATAAATTTTGGAATTTTTGACTCAGTTTGAACAGCATTTGGGACTTCAGTAGAACTTTGGAGAATTGCGGACTTGACTTGAGTAGCAGTTTGGAAATTTTGGACTGAAGTAGAACTTCGAAAATGTCTGTCAACTTGAATAGCAGTTTGGGAATTTTATACCCAACTTTTTCAGAAATGTTGGACTTTGGTTTTAATTTTGGAATTTTGTACTACAGAAGCAGTTTGAGAATTTTGTACTCACTTTGAGTAGAACTTTTAGAAATTTTGGACTTCTTTGGCAGTTTGGGAATTTTGGAATTTGGTATCAATTTGGGAATTTTGGATCTAAGTCGAACTTTGGGGAATTGTGGACCTGACTTGAATAGCGGTTTGGGACCTTTATACTCCTTGAGTAACAGTTCAGGAATGTTGGACTTTGGTATTAAATTAGGAATTTTGTACCACAAAAGCAGTTTGAGAATTTTGTACTCACTTTGAGTAGAACTTTGGAAATTTTGGACTTAAGTAGAACTTAAAATTTCTGTCAATGTCAAAATTTCAGTTTGGGAATTTTGGACTTAACTTGCGTATCAGTAGATGAGGACAGGAGCTAAGGTCTTTCTGGACGTTCCACAACAGTAAATATAAACAGATGAAAGACTATAACAGGTCATTCATTAAGAGGTGTGATTTTGTGTGTAGGTTATTTATGTGATGATTTAATTCCCAGTTGGAATTGAGTAGATAAAATAAATATCTCAGCATTTTGTTTGGGGGAATTTTGGGCTTGAAGTAGAACTTCTCTTTTTTTAAAAATCATTTTTATTTCTTGAATCTGCTTTAAGGCTTTAAGAAAAAGATTCCTCACCTCAAATGTTACAGATGTTATTCTATCGCTCTTTCCTTTTGGACCTGAGATAAGACGTGCGCGAGCGCGAGCGTGGCTGTGCGTGACTGCCTCGGATTGGTTTCTATTTTCACTCTGGACTCTCGAAGGTTCTTCTCTCCGAGGGCCTCGCTGATGCGGACGAGTGAATAAACCAGACTGCGAGGCTCTGAGGAGGCGGAGGAGGCTTCGCTCACGCTCTCCGCGGCTGTAAATATCACATGACGTTCCCATTTAGTGGATTTGCATCAGGTTGAAAAATGCGTTCCTGGAACGAGCGTGATGGTCGTCCGGTCTCCAGCCGCTCTTGCGTATCCTCGTGCGCTCGGGTTTGTCAGTGTCCCGTAAATCTCAGGTCTGCAGCCCCTCTGATATGAATTCATCACCTGGTCCGGGCCCGCGGCTGCCAGAGCGCCGTTTCTCGCGCGGCGTGCTTAATGACTCGTTTGTTTGGCTTTTTAAGCGACGAATGCCATCCCCGTCAGCTGGAGAGCGCCGTCTGAGGCGCGTAATGAAGCCGTCACGTGGAGTCTGCAGATGGCCGTCCCCGGGTGGAACAGCTAATTCAATTAGACCAGCAGCAAAACGCTGCCGCGCGTCATTATTACCGCGAATAATTTATTGGATCGAGTCTCTCTGCTTGACGCTGGTTGTCGTTTTGTCGTCGTCTGTGTGTGTCTGTGTGTGTCTGTGTGTGTCTGTGTGTGTCTGTGTGTGTCTGTGTGTGTCTGTGTGTCTGTGTGTGTGTGCGCGTGTGTGCGTGTGTGCGTGTGTGTGTCGTTATGTGACTAACTTTTGTTGTCGTTTGGTGTTCAGGAACCCTGGAGAGGACAGCAAGATGCTGGTGTGTGACATGTGTGACAAAGGATATCACACGTTCTGCCTGGAGCCCGTAATGGAGTCCATCCCTACTGGGGGCTGGAGGTGTAAGGTAAGGAGTGTGAGGACTCTAGAATCTCTCACACACACACACACTTGAAATGTTTACAGTATTCTAAAAGAAAACATTTTTTCCCCCAGTATCTAATCCAGGATCTCTCGTACACAATGTACAGATGTGGATTGTACACATGTGGCCTTACCCTAGCCCCGCCCCCTTTACTTATCTCATTCCAGATGTTTTCGGTCACTTTCCCTTGATGTCATTAATATCAGATCAGCTCGCTCGGTGTGAAACACACAACAGTTTGAGGTGTGCTTGAAACACACAGCACTGCAGCACGTCTTAGGAGCGTCTCGGACGTGCAGCGTGAAGTGTGTGTGTGTGTGTGTGTGTGTGTGTGTGTGAGTGTGAGTGTGTGTGTGTGTGTGTGTGTGTTTACACGTGGTGATGAAGTGTGATTAAGCGTGACAGAGTAACGTCCTCAGTGCTCATTACAGACAATCTCAGCGCGCGATGTCGTTCCCCCTCAGGCTGTGAAACCTCTCGCTTCTCTCCTTTCTTCTCTCTCTGTTCTCTCCACTGTCTTGTCTCGTTCTTCTCTCTAACATCACTCTTCTCTCCTCTCCTTTCTTCTCACCTTTATTTTCTCTCGTCTCTTTTTCAATTCACTCTCTCCCCCTCTTCTATCTCTTCTTTGTCTCACTCCTCTCACTTCTCTCTCTTTTCTCCTTTCTCTCCTCGGTCTTGCCTCTTTTTCTCTCTCATTGCTCTCTCTCTCTCTCTCTCTCTCTCTCTCTCTCCTTTCCTCGGTCTTGGCTCGTTCTTCTGTCCATCTCCCTCTCTCTCTCTTTCCTCTAGTGTCTCTCCTTTCTTCTCACCTCTCTTCTTCTTTCTTCTCTCACTCCTCTCTCTACTCATTTCTGTCTTGCCTGTTCCTTCTTTCCTCCTACATTTCTCATAACTCTTCTCTTGTCTCTCTCCTTTCTCTTAGGTCTTGCCTTTTTCTTCTCTCTCTCTCTCTCTCTCTCGCTCTCTCTCTCTCATCGCTCTTCTCTCCTCTGGTCTTTACTCTCCTTTTTTCTCTCATCTCTCACCTCTCTTCTCTCTCTCAACTCGTCACTTTCTATTCACTCTCTTCTTTCTCCACTTTTCTCTTCTTCTCTCTTCTTTCATCTGGTCTCTCCTTTCCTTCTCACTCCTTTCTCTCGTCACTCTCTTTCCTCTCTCCTCACTCCCCCACACCCCTCTCTCTTTTCTCCTTCTTTCTCTGCTCGCTTTCTCCCCCTCGCTTTTCTCTCCTCATCTCTCTTCTCCCTCTCTTATCACACTTTTCTCTCCTCTCGATTCTTTGCTCTCTCTCTCTCTCTCTCTTTCTCTGTCCTCTCCCTCCTCTCTTCTCTCTGTCCTCGCTCTCTCATCTCTCATGTCTTTTAACTGTCAGTTGAAAACGGTGTCTGTGCTTTTAGTGCAGTTCTGCAGCCCTCTTATTTTTCTGTTCTGGCAGGAACAGAAAATTGCGAGAGAGAGAGAGAGAGAAGGAGAGAGAGTTGGGGATGGAGGGATGGAGAGTCAAAGAGTGAGAAAGATGAGAATAAAAAGAATCTGACTCGAGAGAGCGAGAGAGAGAGAGAGAGAGAGAGAGAGAGGTGTCTGGTGGAGTGTGTGCTGATGCTCTGTCTGTGTGTGTGCGCGCGCGCGTGATCTGAACCTGGGGTTATGGGAGCTCTGAATAAATCCGCGTGTGAGTTTTCATTACATAACGTCACCTGAGAAGTGGGCGGAGTTTTCCCGGAGGTTTTGAGACACTATAAACATTCAGACACTATAAACATTCAGATTAATATTCAGATCACACACACACACACACACACACACAGAGACTTTGGCTTTGAGTAGTTTTTCCTGTGCAGTTTAAAGCTTTAGATCTGTGTGTACACGCGGCTCAGACACGCACAGCTTTCACTACCGTCACACTGTCCTTTCATTCTCACACACTTCCTGTTTATCTCTGTGTGTTTTAAAAGACAGTAACGAGAACGAGCTCTTGATGCACCGCTACACGTATTTCCCACACGTCCGCCCGCACCTTTACCGCCCTCACGTTCGCCTCAATCGCAGGTCCTCCTGGTGATGTCACCATGTCGTCTTGTCCCTGCTCCATCACTGGCACGTCTGTTCCAAAAACGCCGACGAGTTCAATCGGGCGTGTCCAAAGCTGAGACGTGTCTCTAAGGCCGCGTTCCATCTACTCCATGCTCACTCCCTGCTCCCTGTTTAGGGCATTTCAGTCGACACGAGAAAAGATCCCTCGATTCGTTACACTCTGTGACATCGTTAATGATGACATCACTCCGTTACAAACTGAATGAGATATTAAAATGTGAATAAACATGACGCTCTTACTCCTAACAAGATCAGTAGCCTGTTTAACTGTTACCGATTTATTGATTTTATATGATGACTGATTATTACACATTATTAGAATGATGTACTATTAATATTATGTTATCCTTAATAATAATAATAATAATAATAATGAGTGGTGCATGAAATTCATGCCAGGCTTCATGGCTCAGGGACTGATGGGTAATTTTGTTTGTCGAACCGCTGTTCACTCGTTCCCTTTGAACCTGAGCAGTTTTACTTCCTGCGGCTTAATGGCAAGCTAGTGCACTATGTAGGGTGTACAATTCCTTGTTCCACACACCAAGTGCCCTTGATCAAGGGTTAGAGAGGGATTCGGGATTCGGGATTCAGCCTCGTGTTGGGAGCGAGTTAGCTCTGTAGCTCGTCTTAGGCATGAACATGGAGGTGATTCGGAACGACGTAGAAGTGATTCCTAAGGAGACGGCGTGTTGTTTAAGACGACGTAACGTTATCAGGTGTGTGTTGTGGCTGGAAGTGTTGGATGTGACTGGATGTGAATGTGGGTTTTGTCGGGCAGCTGCTCTCTCCTCAGTACCGCAGACCTGCTTTACTTTCGTCCGCACACGTCTCTCACATGTCCGTCTTCAGAACCGTCTAGCCGTCTGTCATGAATCTTATAAGAAGACACATCGAGGTTAGAGCTGGTGACCTTCTATTGTAAGAGCTTTTTACATTTTTTTAGTCTTTTTCTTTTTGAAGCTCTTTGCAGCTTTTTGGTCTTAGATGCAGAAGTTACATCTTTGGTTAGCATTGCCTTTAGCTCCCGCATGGACGAGTCGATGGTATCTACCCGTGCTTCTTCTCATTTCTGCTTTTAAGAGTCATGTGACTCGGCTCCGAGTCCCCGGTGTCTCCTGTTCTGGGTCTGAGACTAGCAGCGTTTTAATGTCTCTCTCTCTCTCTCTCAGTTTAAAATCTTTAAAGGTAAATGTTTGATTCTTCTTTATTTAAACTTGTACATGTTTTTATTTTAATTTGCAGTATTATAGATAATTGGTGTTTTGCAAACCTTTTTGTTCCTCTTTAAACAGTGCCCAAATACGCTGGCTCAGAAATGACACATTTTATAATCATCTATAATTATATGTATATTATTGACGTATTTTACCTTATTAGTTTCATTTAGTTCATTTACTAATATATTAAATTATATTCATACTCTCTTTTTTTTTTTTAACTCGTTTCCAATTTACCATTTAATGCAATATTTTCTGTTGCTTTTTATCTTGATCTGAATCTGCCCCGCCCCACCCCGCCCCCATTTTCCCGTCCCACCACATCCCTCTCTGCCCTAATCATAACCATTTTACTATGTATATTCTCTTTTTTTTTATTTTTATTATTTATTAATTAATTTTTTTTTTTTTCTTTTAATTTTTTCTATGTTTTTTTTT
>JAOVVB010000046.1:6007537-6020081 GCA_028570985.1 Heterobranchus longifilis
AACAAGCCGAGGGCGACGGCGACAGCGGCAAGGAAAAACTCCCTGAGATGGTAATAGGAAGAAACCTTGAGACTCAACAGGGAACCCATCCTCATCTGGGTGATAACGGATGTCACGTGTCTGAGCGCCGGTTTAATCCACGCTGTGTTTTTTTGCTTGTTAAGTTTATGTTTAGAATAATAGCTTTAGTTGAAATACGAGTTCATCATCGTTTTGGCTCTAACAGCCCTGTCTGATTTTCTTCATTTCATTATTTGTGGAGAAAAAACTGTTTCCTCATAGTGATACTTCCGGTTAATTTAATATTTCTCGTGGATTTGTACATTTGCATACTATGATTCCATAGAAATTATTTAGTTATTATTATGTATTTGTTTATTTTTATTAAAGTCCAACAAATGAAATTCCCCCCCCCCAAAAAAATGCAGATACAGTGTGATTATGTATTTACCTATATATAATAAATGTATATTGTTTCTAACTAATTTCACCTGCAAATTTTAATGTTAAAATGTAAAAAAAAAAAAAAAGTTGGTCAAGTGATAAAATAACAAAGTAATTCAATTCAATTTTATTTGTATAGCGCTTTTAGCAATTTACATTGTCGCAAAACAGCTTTACACAATCAAAAGAATTAAGTTTGTAAAATAATTAAAGTTCCAAAACTTAATACACTACAATATATATATATATATATATTTTTTATCTTTATATACATGTATAATTTCTCTGCCTTATTTCAACTTACAAGTTTTAATGTTAAAATGTAAAAAATAAGCGTACTAAATCTTTACATTTATTTATATGTTTTCCCATATAAGTACGTTAAAAAAATAATAAATTCTAGACATTTATTCTTTAATATCACTATTTTAGAATTAATATTTTGTGCTTTTAGTTTCAGTTTTAAATATGTGCTTTTGTTTAAGTTTGAAGTCCATTAAACATTCATGTTATTACTTGTTCAATTCTTAATATTTATTATTTTTTGGATATTTTTTCCCTCATAATTGATTCATTTATTTATTTATTTATTTATTTATTTATTTGATTTAGTTGTAAAGCAAAAGTTGCTTTAAGCTCTAATGTATTAAAGTCGCTACTGTGTTGTGAGCAGTTTAGTAGTAAACCTTTAAACATATTATGCATCATAAAAATGACTTCATTTCTCACAATATATATTTTGTGTTACTTGTGTGTTGCTGTACAGTCAGGAAAACGTTCACGGTTGATGGTGAGAATTTAAATAATGTGACCGACCGACCCTGCAACTTAAACCAAAATTAGGATCTGAAAGCATTTATAAAGTTGAGCTTAAACAGCTTAAACTGGTTAAAGGTGAAGCAGTGTGTGTGTGTGTGTATGTGTGTGTGTTTAGCGCCGCCCTGTTGATGGCATCTCCTGGTTGCTTCTCTTCAGCATTTTTACGCCCCAACTATTTGCATTTCCGTTGTGGAAATCAGCTTAGAGTTTGCATGAGAGAGAGAGAGAGAGAGAGAGAGAGGAATGGAACAGAGTGTGAGAGAGGAAAAAAGTGTGTGTACGTGTGTACATGTGTGTGTACGTGTGTGTGTGTGTGTGTTTGTCTAAAAGCCTGAGGCTTCCCTGCAGCAAGATGTGCAAGAGAGGACCAGGTCCAGCTGTGAGCCATCCTTCAAATCTATACGCTTTAATAAACTTATCCCAGAGAGCTCTAACTCCAGGCCATAGTCTCAGTGTGTGTGCGCGGGTGTGTGTTTGCGCGCGTGTGCTCCCTCTCCCGTCCCCAGCGTCTCCCTCCTCTCTGTGTCCTCCAGTGGGATTGGGGAAATAGCCAGTGGTCAGATCTGATCCAGAGTTTGTTCTCTCTGCTCTCGTCTCTCAGGTGTGTACACGCCGAGTGTGTGAAGCGGGACGGCCCGGAGCCCGGCGCGCAGGTGCAGGACGGATACACGTGCAGCGCGTGTAAGCGGCCGGACCAGGACGGCACCGAGGACGCTCACGTCGATGCCGTGCGGGACGCCGTGCTGTCAGAGTCCGAGGCGGCGGAGGGTGAGTCTGTGTACACCGCGACCACGACACACTCCAGAGGACACAGGGAACTCGCACAAGCCATAAAGTGGACGTCTTTATTGTGGACCCGAGAGCAAGAGCACCGCTAGCAATCGTACCAAAAGCACACAAGGTGTTGTGAAGACAGTCAGTGACACGCAGGTCATGTGATTACACAGAGCGACACGCCCCTTGGTTCTGATCTCTGGGTGTTCATTTATTACGTTAGTGCATGTAAATGTACTGATCTTTAATAATAATAATAATAATAAAAAAAAATATTATATATATATATATATGTGCTAAAGTGCAACACAATGACTTAAGTCCCGCCTTCATGCTCTAGGTCTCTAACCAATCGTAGACGAGAATACATTCTTGTAACCAATCATATCACAGAAGGCGGAGTTTCTTAACCTCACACAGAGGCTTGCTAACAGCTATGCAAAAAAATGTTTTGTTTGTTTAAATTATTTAAAAAATGTAAACAAAGAGTTAAACAAAAGCTAAGAGTTTCTTGTCTAGCAATGAGTCTTTTTCCACCAACTCAGATACACTCTCACACATCAACAAAAAGAGCTGGGTTGTTTTTTGCCCTTTCTTAAAGGGATGGTTCATACGGCTAGTTCCTGTTAGCCACACGGCTAGTTCCAGGGAAATACCTCTTAAATTTGTATTAAGTACGCTGTAAGTTTAAGACACTTACGCTAAACTCGATGTGTCTCCGTGTTCCTGCAGAGGCTTCATGAGAGTCTCAGCTGAGCTCTGGAACACATTTCTGCATGGAACGAGGGCTGTGGAATTTGGTCCCGATTACTTACATTGAACCCAAAGTATCAAGAGCGGGAAACTTATAACGACCAAAACCCACTGGAATTATATACACCTTAACTTTGATACAAGGTAGATTAAAAAAAAAAAAAAATCTCCCTAATTTTGTAATCGTAGTCGCCCATCCCACCCATCACCAGGGCTGTCTCGCATCGAGGCTACAACCACTAACGAGGGACGGCGCAGGTCATCACGTTTCGTGAGTCATGTGACCCCAGCCAGCCGCATCTTTTTTCCGATCTGCTTACCCACGCGGCGTAAGGAGCGGCGTAACGCGCTCGGAGGATAGCGTCGCCATGATTAACGTGAGAGTGTTAGAATGCCACCCGTTATCACTCGCCAACGAGAGACCTCTGCCAATCATCTCTCTCTCTCTCTCTCTCTCTCTCGCTAGTCTCTATAAAATGCATTCTATTTTAAACGTATGATGAAATAATTTAATATCCTACGACATTCACATATTAAGACAACAGGACTAAGGAAAACTATCAAATGTTTAGAATTTAGCAAATAATTGAATCATTCGATCTTAACGATGCACCCGATCAGCATTAATGAGGTTCAACTGTCTTTTGAAACATGTACTGATTATATATCAAATAAAGTGTATCGTGATGCATGTGATCCGCGCATCCCTGAGCGCCGTCGCCGTGTTAATAAGAACAGCGATTGGATTTCGGCCCTCGCGTCTGATCAGAGATGGGAACGTGACGGTTTGCGCCGCGCGCTTGTTATTATTCGGTTAGGGAGGCGCGGAGCTGTGTGAAATCCTCAACAGCTCTGTTTAACAGCTCTAATTTAAAAGCCGAGACTCCTCGAGAGACGCCTTTCAGCTGTATTTAATAAGTCGGGATTAAGAGATTCGAGCTGTCTTTATGGATTTATTAGCCGAGGGCCGGGAGACGCCTCTGAGCGAGCTGTTTAAGGTGACGGGTTTGGCAGCGGCGGCGGCGGTGACGGCGGTGGTGTTTAGCTCGGAGAGAGCGTCGTGTTAAGCGTTTCAGCAGGACAGACACGTAGACGCACTCCAGTCTCCGGGATCGAGACTGACAGAGATGTAATGCGCTGGCCTCTGCGCTGTCACTGCTGTAATTACCGTGTCTTTGTCACTTCAGCTGTGTGTGTGTGTGTGTGTGAGAGAGGGCAGGTAGACCGAAAGAAAGGATGCACAATCCCGTGCTGTGTAGCGAGTACGAATCACCCGAGCCTACAGACGAGTCATTTGTTTTTCCCAACTGTCTGTAAAATAGCGTTGCGTGTATGTTTTGAATACATTATAAATATTTGCATTTGTTTTCCATGGACATGACATCATCATCAGTTCAGCTTCATGCTGTCACTTCTCTGGCACACACGGTTAGTATAGGTGTGTGTGTGTGTGTGTGTGTGTGTCTGGGCCTAGTGATTTCCAGATCGATGCAGTCAAACCAAAAGCCAACAGTTAAAATTAAATGGATTGCTCCCTCAAACTCGGTGTAACAAAACATGACAGCGAGCTGGTGCGTAAAAAAGTAATCCATCATTCTTAACTGGTTACAGTGTAACATACTGTACGAGTGAGGAGATGTACACTGCACGGCCAAAAAAAACAAAACAAACAACAACAAACTAATTTTAGAAGGGTCAAATTATTATGGATTTTATGCATCAAGCAAAGACAACAACTAAGGAGATTCGAAATGACTGGATTATTAGATATTTACCGTATCTTACCAAACCAAACCAGTGAAATGGACAGAACTTTTAAATAGTTTAGTTAGTTATTTAGTTAAGATTTTATTCGTAGCATTATCATTATATCACATCACTGTTTCTTCGCAAATCCCAGGGTGTTAGGAGACTGGGGTCAGAGGACGGGGTCAGCCAGGATACAGAGTGCTGGAGCAGACACACGGTTAAAGGTCTTGCTGGTGGCAGCCTGGTCGACGTTCTTCTCATCAGTAACCCAGAGCCTTAACCTGCTGAGCTATAAGCTTTTTATTATTTTACTCTATAGAGACGAGCCTCGCAGTGTCGGAAATCTGACTGTGTGCAGATAGCAAGAATATTTTGATTAGGGTTGTCAATATTAACGCATTAACACATGTAATTAATCTACGATTTTTAACACGTTCCTATTTTTTTTTAATCAATCATATGACCAAGTTTGACCCTAATGGCTTCCCATAATTGCAGCCTGTTTACGCGGCTGTGAGTGATAACGACACGTTTAGCGCGAATAATAAGACGACTGAGGAAACATCACCAGGTCTGCTGAAGGTCAAGTTTCATTATAAAAAGAATTCTGGATGGAAGTTTGAATAAAACCAGAGTTGTGTGCTCGAGCCACCTTCAAGGAGAACTATTTTTACAAGAATCCTGTAAGATGTGGGAGCGGTGGCTCAGGCTGGCGAGGCTCTAGGTTGTTGATTTGGGTTCGAGCCTCGCCCTCAGTGGGTTGCCACACCCCTATACCACCCTGCCACAGCATGCAGCGCCGGTTCCCATTCGACGGATTTTAATTTAATGTCCGAGATGTTATAAAAGTGCATAATCTGTTTCCTCTAACCAGTTTGTCATGCAGTTCTTTATTCCAAAGAGAATATAAAGAGCTCTGCGTTTCAGCTTCACGTATTAACCCGTGCTGGACCCGTGACGACCTCGCCGCCCCGTGTTCCTGACCCTGCGAGCTGCGTCGTGCTGACACACTAATGTGCTCGTTCGTCTTCATTTCAATGGCCTGAATTTGCATTCGGAGACTTTTCTTTCAACCGCCTCCCCCCTCGAGCTTTTGTTTCTCCATTACCTCACTCAACGTCTGAGGTGTGTGTGTGTGTGAGAATGTGTGAATGTCCTGAGTCACGGTGAAGCCGAGTCCTTTTGTTTAACCCGGGAGCTCTGTAAATCTAAGCTAAAGCACGGTGTTGCTGTAGAAACTTTTTTTTTTTTTTTTTTTTTGTCTGTTGAGAATAAAGTTTGTGCTTCATTCATTGGAATCTTTTCTTTCTTGCTGCTGGAGGTGAAACCATGTGATTAAAAAAAGTTTTCATTTACATAAACCTGATTTTTTTTAAGGAACGTGTGTAAATTGATGGTACGGTAAGTCGAGCGTATCTGGAAGGAGTCTCCAGTGTCGGCGTTTTACGCTTGACATTATTCTTGGCAGAACGACAAGCTGTGTATTTTTCTCTCATTAGCTTGGAAAGAAAGAGTGAAGAAACTGCTAGTCATTATAGGAATTTGCATCGTCGACGTTAAATGCGACTCTTAACCAGATAAAGATTTTGACGTGACATTCTTTGACAAATTGCTGTGGTATAAAAGGAATAAAACACTCGAGAGTGATGATGGTCAGTCATATTCATCACACAACACCGTTGTTGATTATTTTCCTTCCTCAGCACAGCCCATTTGTGCTTTATTACCTACTAATCGAATCCTAGATCGCTTTCCAATGGACCCGAGATGGAAGACGTCTCACATCTCTGGACCTCACAGAGGGTTCAAAAGAGACGGGGAGAGAAAACATCCTCCATTACCAGCTCCCTGTTTTCCCATCACCACCTGGTGACCTCTCCTCCAGCCCCGGAACGCTAAACAGCGAATCCTATTTTCTTTTCCGCCGCCGTTATTACCAGACCTAATGAAAGCTCGGGCTTCCTCCGGGCCGATGGCAGCGAGACGAATTGCGGTGCGGATTCTCTCTGATTTCTTTCCCCCCTGCGGTCCCTTATTCCCCATGTGAATGTGTTTCTGTGTGTGGAGCGAGAGATGGTGGGCGGGTGTTGGCGTGAGTGGGCACGGAGCCGTGAGGAGTCTTTGTGAGCCGGACGTGTTGGGCTTCGGCCAGCCGCCTGGGAAGGAAGCGGTGCACTCATTCCCTCTCGTGTTGCTCTCGCTGCAGGCGCCCCGGAGAGCCGGAGGAGACACTAATCAAGACTTGGCCTCTCGCTCGTGTTAGCAGAAGCTTCCCTTCTTAAGACCTCAGCGTAATTAATGTGGAGATGATGCGTGGGATGGCTGTGCGCTGATGAAACAGGCCTAAGACATTTAAGGAAAGTCACCGCTTGTATTTAAGCTTCAAGGTCTCGTCCTCGTGGTTGAGAAGATCTCAGCTGCTGGAACAAACCATGCTGATAAAACAGCCTTTGAACGCAGCACTCACAAGTTCACACACTCCTTATGGTTCTGTTTTATACATCATGTACGATAGAGTAGCATGAGTGTGCTGGTGGAAATTCTCCATTATGGGTTCTCCAGCATGAGGGTGCCAGTACAGGTTCTCCAGTATGGATTCTCCAGCATCAGAGTGGGAGCGCAGGTTCTCTAGTATGGGTTCTCCAGCATGAGTGTGCCAGTACAAGTTCCCTGGGTTCTCTAGCTTGAGTGTGGTAGTACAAAGTCTCTAATATGGGTTCTCCAGCATGAGTGTGCCAGTGGAAGTTCTCTCGTATGGGTTCTCTAGCATGAGTGTGCTAGTATGGGTTCTCCAGCATGAATGTGGTAGTACAAGTTCTCCAATATGGGTTCTCCAGCATGAGGTTGCCTGTACAAGTTCACTGGTATGGGTTCTCCAGCATGAGGGTTCCAGTGCAAGTTCTCTGGTATGGGTTCTCCAGCATGAGGGTTCCAGTGCAAGTTCTCTGGTATGGGTTCTCTAGCATGAGTGTGGTAGTACAAGTTCTACAGTATGGGTTCTCCAGTGTGAGTTCAATTCAATAAAAAAAAATTTGTACAGTGCTTTTAACTATTGCTAGTACAACTTCTCTAGTATGGGTTCTTGAGCATGAATGTGCCAGTCTAAGTTCTTGAGTATATGTCCACCAATGCCAGTTCTCCAGCATGAGGATGCCAGTACAAGTTCTCTAGTATGGATTCCTCAGCATGAGTGTGCCAGTGTAAGTTCTCTAATAAAGGGTCTTAGATATGAGTATGTAAGTTCTCCAGTATGGGTTCTTCAGCATGAGTGTGCTAGTACGAGTGCTCTATTATAAGTTCTTTAAGCCAGATGTCTCCAGAATGAGTGCAAGTGTCATCACAGTTTCTCTAACTTTGCCATTGCAAGTTCTATTAATTTCTCCAGTACTGGTTCATTAGTATGAGCATGCAGTGTGTATGGACAAGATTTCCAGTATGAGTGCACCAGTACAGTGTGTCAGTGTGGTGATTTTTCCCGTACGAGTTTTCCAGATTGCACTAAATCGAGTTATTGGGTACGAGTCCTCCACTCCAGCTGTTGAAAATTAAAATTAAAAGGCAGGATCCATAACTGCAGAAAGATTGAGCTCCTCAAAGTCATGCATTTTGTACTGAGTGGACTTTGTTCTGCCGTATTTCTATTGACCAATCACAGGCCGTTACAGTTTGCGCAAGACTCAGAAGTGGGAGGAGTCTCCAGTGTTGGCGCTTCGTAACATGCAGACAAGAAGCCTTATGTTTTCTGTCATCTTCAGGACGGAGGAGTTTACGCTTTGATGTTTCTCAGCGACTTCTGCTGTAACACAAGATCAGGAGCGAAGTTGTTTAGTTGAAATGAAGCTGCGGTAAAAGAGGAATAAACCAGCGTCGGATTGGTCTCGTTGTGTCAAAAGTAACTTGCACTTTGGTAGCATTGATTATTTTTCTCTAACTGCATGACTCGGAGTGTTTGAGTCCTTCGTTATTTCATCAGCAGGTAATTACTTACAAGTTGAACATAACTATTTCTAGTTCGCTTCTGCATCAGCCTACACACACACACCTACACACTCACCCACTCCTTAGGAAAGCACATCAGTAGGTTGAGCTGTAAGTTGAACCTGAAGCTCGGTCTCATGTCTCACGTCTCCGCTCTGGTCACACGATACGCGGTGAGGAAATTCCCAGCGGTGTCGAGCTACACGTCGGGTCACCTGCTCACCTGCGTCTGGAGTCCTCACCGCATCACCCTGACACAGCTGAAAAGACTCGATGAGGCGGACTGTGATGATGCGCCATGCTGCTGTCGTGAGGTCAAAGGTCAAATCCTAGAACTACCCCTGAGCACAAAACCCCAGAACCTCCGTCTTGCTCAGCACGGGGCTCGCTTTGTATCCTCCGTCTCTGGTGGGCTGTACCGGCTCAAAGCGTATCAAATATTCAGCTTCTTACTCAGTATATTCTGGAGTAAGAACAAAATGTCTGGGGGGGGAAAAAGGCTAAGACAAGTCGATACAACACTTAAGACCGGCGGAGAGAAGAGTAAAAAACGTTAGGAGGTTAATTTCCGATTAATTTGTTTCAAAGTAGTAAAGTGTACAAATATATTCAGCTGTGATCAGAAAATGATTAATGCTGGTTTACTCTCGCCACCGAAAGGTTGATTTAGTTTGTGTAACAGAACATCATAACGTGTTTTATTCCTCTTGTACATGTTTGGAATTTTACAGTTGTGTTAGAGAAAATATTCATCCACCAAAAATCAAAACTCCTTCATCCTGAAGAAACTTAACATGCTTTCACACTAGGCGCGATTGGTTTGTACCGTGCGCCCCGTCTCCCCACCCCCTCAGCGTTCACATTGTTTTTATTCTCCGTACTCGGGTACACCTGCCTATTTACACACTCTGATACACACCTAGTTTGGTTTGCGAGTCAACATTAAACACAGAAAGAAAAAGAGCACAAAGAAGTTAACCTTCATGTTATTTTTAAAACAATCTCTTAACTGAGCACTCATAAGCTCACA
Organism: Heterobranchus longifilis; assembly: GCA_028570985.1. Lineage (NCBI taxonomy): Eukaryota > Metazoa > Chordata > Actinopteri > Siluriformes > Clariidae > Heterobranchus > Heterobranchus longifilis. The sequence continues at coordinate 6,017,085 of JAOVVB010000046.1, forward strand.
CACTACTCCTTATGGTTCTGTTTTATACATTTATAACCGAGCCAGTGCAGGTTCTCCAGCAGGAGTGTGCCAGTACAAAACTGCCGTATCAGCCATGACTGTGTAGGTCAGAAGATGAGACAGGCGGCACCGATGTCGCGTCTGGACAGCGGTCCACTTCCGTGTTCAGGTTCGATTGGCTTCCGTATCTGATTCACAGAACGCTCGTGTTCTGACTGATCGAAATGAACCAGACTTTGGTGTCAAGTGTTTGATTATCTCATTAGCGCATCCTTGCAAATGAGCTGTTGCTATAGAAACAATAACTATGTCTTTCGCTACGGTCAGAGCCGCCTCTGTAGAAGTTCCAACAACACCTTCTGTCCAATCAGAATCCAGGAACCGCTTTTTAACGTTTTGTGTTTTCGGTTTGTTTGAAACCGTTAAAGTGCCGGTTAAAGTCATGTGGCTGATGATTGATTGTTTATTTATAATTTTTTTTTTTTTTTTACAACTGTTATGAAGAAGAGCTGATGGGGATATGTGGAGTGTGTAATGTGTGCTGAAGCCTGTGTGCAGGCCAGGCGTCTCTGCAGCGTGCTCTGGGACCCGCGGGAGAGAGAGAGAGAGAGAGAGCGAGCGAGTGTGGGGGTGAGAGAGAGAGAGAGAGAGAGAGACGCTTCACGGCTGATTTGTGTCACCATCACACCATAGCGTGAGCTGAGGGCTGCTGGAAACGCCTCGCCGTGTCTGTGCGGGAGAGCTGAGGGTTCCACCTCGTCACAGCTCTGCTACTCACCCCAAACCTTATCACGCGCTCTCTCCCTCTCAGCGCTTAGCAGAGTCTCAGGTCTTAATCATTTACACTCACATTAAAAATAATGCTGTAAACCTCTGCTGTATTTAGTTCAGTCATTATCAGTGTGTATTTCTAAATCTGTGGTGTATCTGTGTTTTCTCTCTCTGTCTCTCACTGTCTGTCACTCCATCCTTATCTCTCTGTCTCTCCCTCATTAAATCTCATGGTCTCATTCTATCTCTCTCTCTCTCTCTCCCTGTTCAGCTCAGTGTCATGCATCGTCTCCCTGTCTCCCTTTTCCGTCTTTTTCCCCAAACTGTCTGACTGTTGTACTTGCTGTCTCTTTTACTCTCTCACTGTCTTACTTGATATCTGTCTCACTGCTTTTTCTCTGCCAATGTCTTCCTCTCTCTCTCTCAATCTCTCTCTCAATCTATCTCTTTCTTATCAACTAGCATTTTCTCTGTTTCTCTTATTGTTAGTCTCTTGCTTTCTCTGTCTCTCTCTCTCTCTCTCTCTCTCTCTCCCTCTTTCTGCCTCACTGTCCAGTTCATTGTCATGCTTAGTCTTCCTGTCTCTCTTTTTCTTTCTCTCTCTCCTTCACCGATCTCTTTTAATGCCTTACTGTTAATCTTGGTCTCTTTAGTTTTTTTTTAACGCTCTCTCTCCCCCCCTCTGCTCTCTCTCTCTCACTGTCTTTCTCACTGCCTTTTTCTCTCTCTTTCTCAATCTGTCTCTTTTTATTGACTTGTCTTATCTTGCTCACGATCTCGATTTCTCATTTGCGGTCTCTCTCTCTCTTTCTCTCGTCTGTGTGTAAGTATTATTAATCCCGAAACCCCGTCCGATTTAGTAGATTTGTTTTTCCTGACCTTTAAACATCGAGCGGTTTTATGCATTCATTTCTGCAAAGTCAGCAAGCAAACACGTGAGAGTCGAGTGCGGTGGTGTTAACGTGCTGAGTGTGATCCACACCATAACATGTTCATGCTTAGTTGTTTGTGAATCCGTTTCTGTCTCTGCTATTTTATTCACTCATTCTGAGTGTGTGTGTGTGTGTCTGTGTGTGTGTGTGTGTGTGTGTGTGTGTGTGTGTGTGTGTGTGTGTGAGGGAGAGATACAGTACAGTAAGCCGTGCTTCTTCCTCCTGGGTTATAAATAGCGCTGTGCAGTGTTGACGGGGCTTTCATCACTGTGCTCTGTAAAACAGTGCGTTTCTCACCATCGCCTCATCACCGTCTCCCGCTCCAAATCAAATCAGATGCTGCACATCTCTCTCTCTCTCTCTCTCTTTCACTCTGCACTCGAATACATGACCTGGTCAAAAGTATGTGCACCCCTGACCATCACACCCACCATCTATCAAGCTCCACTCTCGCGTCAAGACCTTCCCCTAGATCTCAGAGCACGGACGTGTAGATTTCGAGCGTTAGTAATGTCAGGCACCGATCTCAGGATGCTGAGGGGACTCTAATTCCAGGTCATCCCAAATGGCGTTGAGGTCGGTCAGGTCTATGTGCAGGAACCTCAGGTTCTTCCAGTCCAACCTTACCAGTCCATTGTACAGGTGCATCGTCATGCCCGGACAGGTTTGGTTCTTCGTAAGACCACGCACTTTAGACTTTTGAAGAAGAACCACGTGGTCAGGGGTGCACATACTTTTGTTTTGGATTTGTACTTGCTGCACTACTGTACTTGTGAACTGTATATACGCTTGTGCCCATGACTCTCCAGATGAAACCTCGCACCAGGTGTGATTCAGCCAGAGATGCCGATGCCATGACGGATGTCACTTTGTCACTCTAATGATTGTTAAAGAGACTCGCGGGGAAATTCGCTCCCCAGTCACCTTCTGAAACAGCCGCTTTTATTATAAGACACATGTTTATTAATGCTTAATTAGATTTTTTTTTTTATTTACCAAAATCCACCTCTGCCTCGAGCGTGTGTACTATTCCGACTATATTAAATGCCCCTTTTTTGATTTATGAGCCTTATTTCCCACTCCCTCCGTTCCCATTTCCTGGAAGCATCTGATTCGGGTACGAGAGTTAAATTAAGAGCTAACAGCACAGCCAGCGTTTGTTTATGAACTTGTTTTTTTTTTCTTTCTTCCCCAGCGGGCATCGTATCAGCTCGGTCTAACAAGTATGGCACGGGCGAATATGTTGCCATGGTGATGCCTGCCTCGATGGGTTGCGCTGTTAGTGCACACAGAG
>JAOVVB010000046.1:6076310-6100739 GCA_028570985.1 Heterobranchus longifilis
CTGAAGGCAACACGGTTTTCTGCAGCCGCAACTGCCTTGTTCTCTAATCATCCATCATGCAGAATAAACCTGTAGACAGCAAGGTGAGCCATGTTTTACTAGACCAGAGGGTGTAATTTCATAAAATAAATATAATATGGTGAGAAGAAGGTTTGACACTGAGCTCTGCCTGTCCTCATCTCTCAGCTGAATGCCTCTATGCTGCCTGACTCTGAAGAGAAATGCCCTCCCAAAGTTCTCCACCAATACAGCAACAACATGTCCACCCTCGATGTACACTGCCTGGCCCAGATGCAGACCAAGCAGTCTCCACCGTCCACCCCTCCAATCTCTTTTCCATCTATTTTTTCCGAGATGCAGAAATCTGAGGTCAAGCCGGATGCCCTGAAGGTCACTGTCAAACTGAAGCCCCGACTCCGGGCCGTCCACAATGGAGCAGACGAACCACGCTACCATTCTGCAAAGCGTTGGAAAGGGTTACGTTGGCGCAAATGGAGCATCCATATTGTGGTACCCAGAGGAAAGTTGCAGATCCAGAGCCAGGATGAGCTGGAAGAACTGCTAAAGAAGCTGGACGCTTCACTGCGACCAGAGCCGCTGCCGAAAGACCTGCGACGCTGCTGCTTCTGCCACGAGGAAGGTGATGGACTTACAGATGGTCCGGCTCGTCTACTAAACCTTGACCTTGATTTGTGGGTGCACTTGAATTGTGCACTCTGGTCCACAGAGGTGTATGAGACCCAGGCGGGTGCACTCATCAACGTGGAGCTGGCGCTGCGCCGTGGCCTTAGCATCCGCTGCACCTACTGCCAGCGCATAGGAGCAACCAGTGGTTGCCATCGACTGCGCTGCACCAACGCATACCACTTCACTTGTGCACTCAAGGCTCAGTGTACCTTCTTCAAAGACAAAACCATGCTTTGCCATCTGCACAAGCCCCGTTCAGGCAATGGTGCTGGGAGCACCATGTTCGGAGGACTGGATCACGAGCTGCGCTGCTTCACTGTGTACCGCCGTGTTTATGTGCAGCGCGACGAGACACGCCAGATCGCCAGTATGATGCAGCGTGCCGAGCGGGAACACACCTTCCGTGTAGGCAGCCTGGTATTTCATTCAGTCGGGCAGCTCCTGCCCCAACAGATGGAAGCCTTCCACTCATCAGCTGCCATCTTCCCTGTCGGCTACGAGGCCAGTCGGATCTACTGGAGCATGCGACATGCCAACCGCCGCTGCCGCTACCTGTGCTCTATCGACGAGAAGGACGGTGCCCCTGAATTTACCATCCGAGTGGTTGAGCAAGGGTACGAGGACCTCGTGTTGACTGGCTCGTCTCCTAAAGGTAAGCACTACATACAAGAATCTAATATTTCCTTTTAATCGGTGTGATTTTACATTCCACAATGATGTATGAAAACGCAGTGTATCACATTGTAGTCTGGTGATGCGTATTATATTGACAATAAACATAATCTCGAGCATGGCACTAAACATCTACTGAGTCTCCAAACGATAATTATGCAAAATAGCCTTAATATCGGCATATTTCTATATTATAAGCCATTGGGTATAATTTGCATCCCATTTGTTTGATGCTTCCAGGGGATTCTGGCATTATGTAAATCAAACTATCCGTAAAATAGCTGTTGTAGCGCCCCCTGCAGGCTGCCAGTATAATGCTATTGCAATAAATCATTGGCTGCTTTCTTAAATTTCTCCCAGCTCACTCACAATTTGAGTCATGGAATATGGCCGAGTTAACTTCATGGATGTGTTAACCTGGTCATTCAGTACATTTCAGGTCGTCAGCTGACCTGATTTAATTGCCCCATAACGTTACTGTGTCTAGACCGGATCGACTGATCAACCCCAGATCGTAACACTGTCTCCAGAGACTTGTACAGTGGACACTAGGCATGATGGGTGCATCGCTTCATGTGTTCTCTTCTTACCCTGACACGCCCATCACTCTGGAATAGGCTCAGTCTGGACTCATCAGGTCACATGACCTTTTTCCATCGGTCCAAAGTCCAGTCTTTATGCTCCCTAGCAAACTGATTGCAGTGAATAAGTGGAAAGACTAACCTGGTGATGTAAAACATGTAATCATTAAAGCAGTTTACTTCTAAAGGTTAAACCGAGGCACTTGTCCTTTTCTACAGGTGTGTGGGATAAGGTTCTGGAGCCGGTGGCCGAGAAGAGAAATGAGACCGGCATCCTTAAACTGTTCCCCGTTTACCTGAAGGGAGAAGATCTGTTCGGACTGACCGTACCTGCGGTCACGAGGATCGTGGAATCGGTATGACAAATGGTCTGACTTACACAGCCAGAGACAAACGTGAAAAAGTGACACATATTAAATTTAATTTAAAGACCTGACCTGATTTATTTGGGAGTGTTTGTAACAATGGATGTAAGTGGTATAGCCTGAATGATTATCAATGACTTGTAATTCCTATTCCTATCTACCAAGTAAAAAGATTTCTGTAACATCTAGATAATTTCCACTTTGTGTGCGTGTTGTGTTTCAGTTGCCCGGAGTGGAGGCATGTTCTGGCTACACGTTCCGTTACGGGCGCAATCCTCTGATGGAGCTGCCGCTGGCTATCAATCCCTCTGGGTGCGCCCGATCCGAACCCAAAGCTTGCACGCATGTCAAGAGGTGTGTGTTAAGGTATTCTGTAGGACTCAAGCCTTTTGTTTCTCTGTGTTTCTTTTGCTCTACCTTTCCCCCCCATGGGCTGTACACCACAGCTGTTTCAAGTCCTGCATGTCTTCCAGCATCTACACACAGCTGCTCAGGCTTGCAATTTTTTTCTTCTTTTTTTTTATGTCCTTATAATGAATCAGTAAATAGGTACTCAGTTAAGAAGTGCATCAAAATAAGCCTGACATGTGTATCACAACAAATTGTTATTTCAGTACTAATTAGCTTAGAGAAAAGAAATAGCATTCTCAAACACGGGAGATAAAACAAGCGTTTAAGCTCATGCCAGGGCTCTGTCAGCTTTCTCAGCAGGTCACATGGATCCAAAACAGGGATTAAATCATACACGGATCAAGTCTTCATCATAGTAATTTCAGTTCATTAGGATTTATTGTCCCGGTCGCACCACAGCGATGCTTGAGAGGGGCTTGATGGATCATCATGGAGTTCAGGGCTTGGCAACTGGCAGGCCGCGATCCGGAATCATATCCAGGAAAATTTGTCCCACTGGACTGAACCAAGCAGTCAGAAGTACTCCAGCACAACCAGTTAATTTCTCCATCATGTACACACAGATCAGCCATAACGCAAACAAATTCAAATTTCTTTTTGTCACATACACAACCATACACAATATGATATGCAGTGAAATGCAGCTTATACGACTGTCCATGTCCTAAAATGGAAAAATACAATTAAACTAATGATAGAATTTTCAATAAAAATTTAGAATGGAATGTACAAATTTACAAAAGTTACAATAAAATATAATCTAAATAGAAATGTACAAAATCTATAAATTACACAGATTGTGCAAAGTGTAATTGTACACTGAGAAGCATATGAAAAATATAATCCATTCATCATCATCCATCTAGGAACGTCTGTAGTCCAGCCAGGGGCCGTGGAGGCCAATGGTGACCATTGTATTTATTCCTGTTTTTGCGACCGTGGCAGGACCTCCGGTCAACATTCACACGCTACAGGCAATTTGGGAACACCAACTGTGGGAGGAAACCAGGGTACCAAGAGGAAACTAAAAAATATTATAAAAAGCTATATCCTCAACTATATACCACCAAGTGAATTGAAAAAAATGATCAATTATACAGTGGAACCTCGGATTACGAGCATAATTCGTTCCGGAAGCGGGCTCGTATTCCAAAACACTCGTAAACCAAATTTAATTTTCCCATAAGAAATAATGGAAACTCAAATTATTCGTTCTACAGCCCAAAAAAATAAATACATAAAAATAATTAATACAAAATATAAAGTAAAAATAAAACAAATTAACCTGCACTTTACCTTTAAAAAAAGTAAAAATAAATCCCGACAGATAAGTGTTTCCGTTTATGCGCGCAGGCGCTGTGTGCCTGCTGCTCTCTTTCTCACTAAAGGCGAGAGAGCGATAGAGAGAGAGAGAGAGAGTGTGTGAACCGGCACGGTGTCAAATTACACGTGCGTACAGACATAACGATAGGATGAGGGAGAAAATGCGTGCACGGATGTTGATTATACCAGTGAGAGACCTGCACTAAGACCCAGCAGGGGAGACGATTAGCCACTTACAAGAGAGAGAAAAACCGTTGGCTCAGTTGTGATCCCGTGACGCTCGGTGTCAAAACAAGAAGAGCATGCGTGATACATGATACTCTGTGCTCGTAAACCAAGACAATGCTCGTTTTTCAAGTCAAAATTAAAAAATCTTTGCTCGTCTTGCGGAACACTCGTAAACTGCGTTACTCGCAATCCGAGGTTTCACTGTACTTAGAAAAGGAATATATCCATGCTTAGAATCTTTCAACATCTTGTTGAAATCTTACAAAAGTCTGATAATGTTTCACATTTCTTTGTTTAGCTTTAGTCAACATGTAAAATAAACAAGAAGCACAAAGGATTTAAGGTGCGTGCAGGAAGCTATGAAGTGGAGGGGTTTGAGTGAATACATCATGAAGGTGTGGTTAGATGTGCAGCTCCTCTCATTTCCTGCGAACCAAGTGTGTGCAGTTTAGTGTAATAACATTTTTATAATGACATACATATAAATCTCAGATTTAATTCAAAACTTTAGTGGAAGCTATAAAACCAAAATGAACTTAAAGAAACTATAGAAAAACTGAAAATGTGCCTTCAATATCGTGGGAGTTCGTTTACCGCAGATGCTGTCGATGATGGATAGTATTAATGTTTTTTTATATTATACTGTTATAAAGTATTTATAATAATTATCTTATAAAACTGTACATTGCATATCAGGAGCCATTTTTGCAATCACTCGTTTAGTATCTATATCTGTACTACTTCTCCGGTGTAGGGTCACAAGTGGCCTGGAGCTTAACCCAGAGATCTCAGGGTACAAGGCGGGGTACACCCTGGATGGAGTACCAACCAACTTCAGGGCATCTGCATATACCAATCATATACCTACATCTTACACATTCTGGAAAAGCCAATTAGCCTGCAAAAAAAAATGTGGAAAATTTTTAACTAAGGTACATTTTTTATTCAAAGATTCCAAGAAATCAAATAAAGAAATAATAAATTTATTTCATGTGTTGACTTCTTGTTGTTGACTTGTTGTAGTTGTTGTTGTTTTTCTTTGATTATTTTTTAAATAGTCTTGAAAATAGTCTTAAAATTGTCTTTTTTTTATAGGCAGGTAATTGTTCAAATTTTAAGCATTAATTTGTAGGAAGAAACTAAATTATCTGTCAATGGATTTAGAAAATAAGCACTGACATGAGTAAAAAAATCACCAAAGCTCAGCGTGACTGATCAATCAATAAAATATCTATATACACAGTTGTGCTTAAAAGTTTGCATATCCTGAAAAAAATTTGTTAAACATTGCCATTTATTTGGAAAAATAAATGCAAGATTGTTTACTTATTTAAGGATACAGTAGTGATCACATACAGTATAGTCATAAATGATCGCATAGTTCTTTGATTCCTTTTTAAAACCTAATGATAACTGTAATAATAATAATCACCCAAACAACCCTGATCAAAAGCTTAGACATCCTTTAATGTTTGGCCACATTATAAACACACAGGTTGACACAGGCAGCTTTAAATAGTGATTAAAGGGATGTTTCCACACCTGTCACTCATTGTAATTAGTGTCTATGCATAAATAGTGAGTTTCTCAGCTCATGAGGTGATGCACTGACTTGGCTGGATGCTGCACCATGGGGAAGACAAAAGAAATGCCAATGAACCTGAGTAATAATGTACGTAGGTGAACTCTGTAAAGCAGAAAAAAGGATATAAAAAGAATGCCAGTCAGTACTGTTCAAATTCTGATAAAGAGGTGAAAAATAATAAGTTCTGTTGATACTAAGCCACGGTCAGGTAGATCGAAAAAGATTTCATCCACTACTGCCAGAAGAATTGCTCAGAACACAAAGAACATTCTACAAACAACTTTCAGGCTGCTCTGGAAAAAAAGTATTGGTGTTGTTTCAAGGAGCACAATAAGGAGGTACTTAAACACGAATGACCTGTATGGGCGAGTTTTGCCAGGAGAAAGCCGTTACTGCGCCCATGCCACAAAAAGGCCTGCTTGCAGTACTTCAGACAGCACCTAGACAAGCCTTGCACCTCCTGGAGCAGGGTCATTTGGAGTGATGAGACCAAAAATCAAACTTTATTGTCATAACCATAAACGCTATGTTTATGGTGAAAAATAGACCACCCCCACTGTAAAGCATGGTGCTGCATCTCTTACGTTTTGGGCTGTGTTAGCTCCAGTGGCACGGGGAAGTTAGTCAAAATTGATGGCAAGATGAATCCAGGTTATCGGAAAAAACTGGCAAACAATTTTCATTGTACAGAATGAAAGCTGTGCATGGGACGCTCTTGGACGTTCCATCATGACAATGAAAGAAAGCACAAGTCCATGTTGACCCTTGAATGGCTACAGCAGAAAAAGGTGAAGATTCTGGAGTGTCCATTACAGTCTCCTGACCTCAATATCATTGAGCCACTTTGGGGAGATCTCAAACATGTACTGTAGCTCATGCAAGACAACCAAAAAATTACAGGAACTGGAACAGGGCCGGACTCCTTTTCAACCCTGGAGTTTCAAGCCTTAGACCGGCCCAATTTAGTTCACGACTGACTATATTAAAATAACGTCATTTCCAATTCAGTGCAAATACAGTAGCCTAAGTGTTGCTTCACAGTGAAGATTTATTTGAACAGTTCACAATGTAATGTTTAACAGTATCAGAATCTATTTTCTGTAAGAATTAGTGCTCATAAATATCCAAACCTTGAAATGAAAAGATATCAAATAAATACATATATATATTAAGCTATATGTATAAAATAAAGATTAAAATAAAATTTATTAAACTTTCTAATTAAACTATCATGTCTTTTTCAAGGAAACAGCTGCTTTATAACTTCAAATATTTTTCATAAATATGGGAACATTAAAGGGTAAATCTCCAACACTATTGTTTAAAACATCACAATGTCCTTTTCTGCAATATCTGAATATATATTCTGTTCAAAATTGTTCACAGATATCCAGTCGTTAAACACAAATAAAGAATAAAACAAGTATTGCACTGTTATCTGCATGACTTTTTTAACCACAGTATTACTTTCTAATGATAGCTTCATCTTTTTTTCCTCTGTATAAGTGCGGCTTCAAGGAAACTTGGCCAACCCTAAAACATTAATAAACGCCTGAGCAGTGTGCTGGTCTCTGCAACTTTGTTTATCACAGTGTCATTGTCCAAAGACATGACAATTTCTTTCTCAGTGCACAAGGTTTTTCTGGATTAAAGTGCTTCTGAGCCTGTTTTTTTTTTTTTAACGAATTTCACTGTTGAAAAACTTCTCTCACAGGCTACTTGTGTGATGGACAGAGTTAATAGCAACTTGTAGGCGAGTCCAATCACATGGTAGGCGTCAGTTAGAAGATTGTACTGAGAGAGAATGAGATGGACACAAATGACACAGTTTTTACAGGAGGAACAAGTTTTGCTCTCTAGTTCAACATCCTGCTGTTCCATGGTAGGATCAACATCACTTCCTTGTGGCATTTTACTAGCTGTCCTGACAATGTAACCCTCCAGAGGGGACATCTTTAGTCTGTCCCACTGAGATGCAAGGCTGCACAGTTCACCACATAATGTTCCACCTGTAGCTCTTTTGTCAAATTTAAGCAGACATTTGCTTATTTCTTCCAGAGCTGAGCTTCGGAGTCCATTTTCCCTCACATGAGCAAAGTTTCTAGGGTCTAAACAGGCAAAATCTGAGCAAAGTTTTGCATTAGCAGAAAACCGAATGTGCATACTGTCTATTACTGTGTCTATAATGACATTGTGTACTTTTACCCTGAAGTCAGCATCTGCTGATGCCAGCTGCTCATCTTCTGCAAGCTCTCCTGGCATCTTTTTCTTCTTTCTGATCCTTCTCTCAGAAAGGGCAGCCTGCACTACAAGCTCACACTCTTCCTCCTCTTGCAACTTTCCATTAGCCCACTTCACAAACTCATCAGCTGCACACTTAACTCCTTCAAAGTCCCTGGCACACTTGCTGAGACCCTCCTCTGTCCCCTCAACCAGACGTTGAGCTGTGATGATATCCATTCCCCTTGTCTGTAGGTATTTTGAAAAGGGGGATGTAAGCTCAAAAATGCGAAGGAAGAGTTGAGCAGTGAGCACTGTCTTATATTTTAAAAGGACTTCTATGAATCCCTTTGCCTTGGCCCTCACGGTTGGCTTTTGCGCTTTGTCTTCTACAATGGTGTCTAAAGTCATAAGTGCTTCAAAAAACAAGGCTCCCTGAGGATTCCTGAAGCATCCAAACACTTTACTTAGTGCCTGATCCTTAGCCCACCACCTAGTTGGCCCTATTGGGCACAGTCGTCAGTGATGCGTGTCCTGACTCTTCTCTTCCCACTTCTGCATGCGCTTGTATAATTCTCTTAAAAAAAAAACTGCTATATCATTAAGCAGTGAAAACAGAGATGCACTTTCCACAACACTGCCTGTTGTGTCTGCCAGTACAAGATTCAAAAGATGTGAATAACACCTGAAGCTGATTGGGGGAATGCTCAGGAGGAGTGTAGAAAAACCCCTAAACTGTCCCTACATATTAGCTGCACCATCTGTTGAGTTGCCCACACATGTGCCAATGTCAATGTTAAGGTTCAGCAGCACGTTTTTCAGAAGCTCTACAAAACTCTGGCCAGTAGATGACTCACAGTCCACCACAGCAATCAGTCTTTCTTGAGTGACATCTGTTACATATCGAAGTATGATGGAACATGACAAGACACTGGTCTTTGGAGCTGATATCCTGGGTTGTGTCAAGCTGGACAGAAAACATGCCAGCTTGTCTCACTTCTTCTGCTATAGTCAATTTTATCAGCTGGCCGATGACATCCACAACTTTATTAAATGTTTTTGACAGCAGAGTAACTAGAGCGCCTCTGCCTTTTGCACCAGTTTCATGTTGCTTTTTGCTGTTTTCAATGCAAGTGTTAACATGCTGTTGGAGGCAAATGTCATATCTACTCAAGAGTAGAATCAACTCCAGGATGTTACCATGATTAACAGCAATGTTTTCTAAACTATAACCTGCCTCTTCTTTATCTCCCCTGTAGCTTAGGCCACATTTGCCTATGACTTTAATAAAGTCCACTATGCGCTCCATCAGCTGGCGTTTCTTTTGCACTTGCTCAGCAGGCAGTGACATTTGGTTGCTAGTCAACAGGCTTTTCACATCTGCCTTTTGTATTTTCATAAAGTAAGCATCTGCACTATCTCTGTGAGTCTTACTTTTTTCGTGTTCCACTATCCTTTGGTGAATGTGTTTCCAGTCTTTCATGCCTCCCTTTATGAAAGGGCCATCACTTACCAAAGGAGCAAATGCCAAACAAACAGAACAGTACAGAGATTGTTTTTTTTCCACAGTAAGTCAGCCACTTGCGGTTTGTTCCATCTTTGCTATTGAAAACCTTTGGTATAGGAACATTTGGGGTTTGTTGAGGATGATAAGAAAAAAATGTATCTATATCCTGTGACTGAGGTCGAGCAAAGTAATCAAAACTATCAACAGAATCATCTTCATCTGCCTTGTTCCTAGCTTGTGGTTCTGGGTTCTGCTGCTGAGTTGCTGCCTCTGTTATCTGTCCCTGAGTAGACTCTACTCTCCCTTTCACACTTCCTTCTGTATCCCTAAACTCGAGAGCACCTGTATTTAATCACAATAAAAAGCATTCTGTTGTAACGGTTAACCCCTAGAGGGCGCCAAAGCGCCCAAAGACTTTGTTTTGTAGTTTAAATTGAGTTGGACTTCCTTTCCCATGGTGCACCTCGGTTAAGTGAGGAGAGCACTCACCTGAACCGAGGAGAGTAATTATGTTAATTGTTATAAATAGCCTGACTGAAGTTTAGTCAGGCGTCGAGCATTAGTTATGGTTATTGTTATTGTGTTGTTCGTAAGTTTAAAGTAAAGTATTCTGTTGTGCTCATAGGCAAGTATTTTGTGTCAGTTTTGCTTTACTTTATTAATAAATAAAAGGAACTATCTTGAACTCTCTGCACGTCTGCATTTATGCCACGCACACGCCGACACAAGACCCGCCATCGTGACAGAATGCTCGACCTCTACAGTGGCATAGCAGAGGTGTCTCACCTAGATGTTTTTTGAGGGGGAGCAGGGACTAGTTCGCCGGAGCGAGCGGACTTTCGGAGCGATGTCGAGGAGGACAGGAAACAAAGTGAGCGACGGGCGCAGCAGAGCTGGGAAGGCTGTAGGCTCGCCATTCAGCGGACACCGTTTAAGAGCGACGCAGCTCGGGGGGACAGACTTCCCCGCACCGACCAGGAGGTACGGGCCAAGAAGGTCAGGTACGGCGGTGGCGAGAGGGAAGAGGAACCCCAGACGGAGGAGCAATGGAAGAGGAAGGAACCAGGAATCTTTACACGTTCTGGGCAGAGGTGAATGAGGAGCGCATTCAAAGCCTGCGGGAGTAGGAGGAACAGCTCCAAGACCTGCTCGCCCAGCTCCACGTGAGTCAAGCAGTAGGCTCTGAGCCTCTTCCGCCACCTCAGCTCGACATGGAGGAAACAGCACTTCCTGCACCTCAGCTGGACAGTGAGGACGACGCGTTTCCTCCTCTGCCTCCCGGCTTCCAGGACATCTGGCCAGCTCCTCGACTCGACAGCGAGGACGGCACACTTCCTCCTCCTCCTCCTCCACTCGAGAGCGAGGACGTCGCGCTTCATCCGCCTCCGCCTCCTCAGTATCTTCTCGACAGAGTGGACGTCGTGCTGCCGCCGCCGATCCACTGTGAGGACGTCGCGCTTCATCCTTCCCCGCCGCGACTCGACATTGAGGACATCGTGCTTCCTCCTCCTCAGCCTCAGCTCGGCAGCGAGGACGGGGCGCTTCCGCCTCCTCCTCCGTCTCCGTTCGTCAGCGAGGATGTCGCGTTTCTTCATCCTCCGGCTGGCTTCGGGGACGTCGTGCCAGCTCCTCTGTCATGTTCGCTCCTCAGCCGACCCAATGGACGGCGCGCTAGCTGGGCTCCACAGCACTAAAGCCCCAATGCCAGCCACGTTGCTCAGCTTCATGGACATCGGTCTGGTGCTGGGTCAGCCGATGTGGGGCTTTGGGGGTCTGGTTATGCATGCAATGCAGCCCTGCTCGAGGGAAAAAAGCAACCGCCTCTGGCTTAGGGGGCAAGACTCAGAACATTGGGGTTGGAGTCCTGGACCTCCGTTGGCGCTCCGGAGGAGTGTTTTTAAGGGGGGGGGGTACTGTAACGGTTAACCCCTAGAGGGAGCCAAAGCGCCCAAAGACTTTGTTTATGTTTTGTAGTTTAAATTGAGTTGGACTTCCTTTCCCATGGTGCACCTCGGTCAAGTGAGGAGAGCACTCACCTGAACCGAGGAGAGTAATTATGTTAATTGTTATAAATAGCCTGACTGAAGTTCAGTCAGGCATCGAGCATTAATTATGGTTATTGTTATTGTGTTGGTGTTGTTCGTAAGTTTAAAGTAAAGTATTCTGTTGTGCTCACAGTCAAGTATTTTGTTTCAGTTTTGCTTTACTTTATTAATAAATAAAAGGAACTATCTTGAACTCCGTCTCTGCACCTCTGCATTTATGCCACGCACACGCCGACACAAGACCCGCCAACGTGACATCTGTAAGCTTTAACATATGTGTAAAGCATCTTTAAATTGAATTAAAACAAAGCAAATTAAATATTTCAAATGGCAAAACATGCAGGCTTTCATATGACTTTTATTCCCTTTCAATCGTAGGCTTTGTATATTTACTATCTTTTAATAAAAACATAATAGGTCACTAGTAACACTTGAACATAGAATGTTGTTATATTTTAACTAATGTCATCATGTTTGCTTATTCACAGACTGTGGTACAACAGCTTACCTGTGTTTTCCACATTGAGAGCATCAGTCTCTTGCATGATACAACTGGGTCCTGGCTCTGCGTCTGACACTAAATGAAATTTTAAAAATGGTCATATTTCTCACCACAAATTTCCCCTTTTTAGCTTTCTGATCAAGCTAAGTCAGATTTATTAATGTAGTGAATCATCTGATGTCATTAATTATCTCAGGGCATTTTTCATTGAGCAGGTGTAATATTCATTAATATTAATAATTCTAATTCTTAAATTCACTCAATGACAATCCTACCTGCCCATTGTAGTGTGACATCGTTGTTTTGCACTGCTCCTAACTACTGTAGCTTAACGTTAACTTACCGGCCATTTCATCGTCTTCCTGTGGTGTTGTACTCTCCCTGCCGCTGGCTTTAACGAAAAATGTACTCAGCTTAGTACATTTGGCCGCGTCAGTTTCTAGAGCTTTCTTTCTTTTCTTTTTTTTCTGACCTTTTCAGCGCCACCTTTGCGCTTTTTATTATCTATTTTTCATCTCTCGCGTATCTCTTAACAACTGATTGAGCTTTCGGGAGAGTCGAATGATAATTACGTCATCATTAACCTGCAGGCTGCATTCTGCTCATAGTGCTGCGAGAACATAAACAAAAAGAGTAAAATAATGAATAAAAAGTGTGAGACTATGGTAAAAAAAAAAAAAAAAAAAAAGTGCGACTGCTGTGAGTGCAGGTAGCTGGGGAGACCGGCCCTCGCGGCCAAAAAACGGACCAGCCCACCGGGAATTCTCCCGATTAGCCCATCCGGGCCTGTTCTCAACAACCAAAAATGAAAAACTGTTCTGGCCCTGCCAATTGTAGTTAAATTTGTTTTAGTGACCCCTGCTGGTTATTTTTTTTTTTTTTTTTTACAAGTGACATGTGATAGGAAGTGAGTACAACTGTATAATTCATAGTACAGTTCGTATGTGGAAGCAGATCAAATCAAAATGTGAAATTAAGCCCCTGTCTTTTCTTTTACCATGCAGTGGGAACACATCATTTATCCCCTCTATTATGGATTCTGCTTTTACACAGGGGAAGGAGTTAGGTGTTCAGAATATTAAAAACCTGTTCATGAATGGCACGTTTGCATCCTTTAGACAGTTGCAGGATCAATATGGTCTGATATTTGGAATTTCTGATAAATTTCAAGAATCTCAAAAACAACTGTTGTCTTATGGACTTATTGTGGCAAAAAGAAACTTATCCTAAGGTTTTGGAAAACGACAGAAACCCCGTCAGCTAAACTATGGTTGGAAGCATTGATTAAGGTACTAATCGCACCATTAGTGTGTCATGATTTCTAGTCCCTAGGGTGGGGAGGGAGGTAGGGGGTTGTTTTGTTTTGTTCCTTATGTTTGTGGTGTATGTTTGTTTATTTTTATTTTGCTGTTTGTTATTCAGTTTATTTTTGTTAATACTAAAACCTTGGTATGTAACAATATCTGTTGGATTATTTCAGTGAATACCTTAATTAAAAAGATTTAAACTAAATTTTGGCCTGGAAAATGAACAAGTCTTGGTTTACGAGTACCGAGTATCATGTATCACGGCATGTGCTTCTTGTTTTGACGCCGAGCGTCACGTGATCACAACTGAGCCAACGTTTTTCTCTCTCTTGCGGTGCGGAATTGTGGGTAATCGTCTCCCCTGCTGGATCTTAGTGCTCGTCCCTTACTGGTATAATCAACATCCGTGCGCGCGTGTACAGTTTACTGTAACACTGTGACCCCGTGTGTGTGTAAAACATTTTATTTTGGGGGGCGCTAGTGTGCGAGCGAATGAAGTAGACGTGTGTTAACACAGCTCCTCTTCGCGATATTAATAATTTAGTATTACATACCAGATATTAAAAAAAAAATTGGGGCCAGTCAACCAGTTTTACCTCTCTGAATCTCTGATTGACATATATAAGTTGTAAGGTTAGTCATGTCGAAGGCAATTCAGTCTAAACTTACTGCTAGCCATAAAACTAAAGAGGCTAATGTTAGCTCTCCCTCTGTGGCTAGCAAATTAACCCGCTCGGAGTCTTCTCACTCAGCGGAGATTTCACTGGCTATGTGCAAAGAGCTTTGTAAAGAGATGTCAGAGGCCATTCTTCGTGGCATTAACGAACGTTTCGACGCATTCGAGGTAAAATTTCAGTCTCTTTTGACCTCACAAGCCGACCTGGAGTCTCGGGTGGTTACTCAAGAGCAAGCTGTCAGTGACCATGAAACCCGGATTCAACTTCTGGAAAAGAAATGTTCCGAACTGACCAGCGCTAACAAGCAACTGCAAACTAAAGTTTACGACTTGGAAGCACGCTCCTGCAGAAACAACATAGCAGGAACAACAGAAAAAAAGAGGCAAACCCACAGAATTTGTCTCCAAGTTGATTTTCAAACTGTTCTCAGCGGAACATTTCCCAAAGCCTGTGTCTATTGACCGTGCTCACCGCTCGCTCCAACCAAAGCCGGTGCTCCGGGCGCCAATCCGCGCTCTATCATGGCGAGTGTTCACCATTATCAACAGACAACAACCTCTGGAATATAACGGGAAGAGAATTTTCATCTTCCCGGATTACACAAACTAGGTATTGATGCAGCGCCGCGCTTTTCGTGATGTGCTGCGAGTCCTCCGAGACACAGGTGTCAAACACAGTCTACGTTACCCGGCCAAGCTTCACATCCATCATCCAGACGGAACACCCACCATCTTTTCAGATCCAAAAGAAGCAACACGGTTTGTGGAAGAGAATTATTCTCGTTCAGAGGTTGTCAAATAATAATTATTATTTTTTAAAATCCGTGCCAAGTGAATTTTTGAACTGGTTGAACTGGTCCAATTCATGTTAAAGATGGAAGTCTTCAGTTGAGTCCAATGTAATATTTATAGGCTTTACACTGATCTTTCACAATCTACAGCTTCATAATTTGTGTACATCACTAAAGAAGCATCAATATATATTTTTTATATCAATATAATAGTTTTCTTTCAGCCTGTAACTTATATTACACTTCCATTATGTTCAGTTATTTTATACTGGTATGTATATAGTTTCTTTTCATCTTCATGGAGAGGTTCTGTTTCTATAGGTGTTTAAGGTAGTTTTTGCAGTTATTGTTCTTAAGTAGCTCAGTAGCCATCGCCCAGCAGCTCCTTCTGTTCTGATGAAAAGAGTCGCGCTTTGCCTATGTAGGCTTTTGTTATTGAGGCTATGTGTTGTCTTTGTCTTTGAGTTTTTATTTTTATTTTATTTTCATTTACCTTCTTTCTTTCTTCTTTCTTCTCATCTTTGCATGATGCTGCCAGGTAATCACCATCATTCTCATTGTAAGCATGCACTGGATGTAATGTCCTGTCTATCTCTTTTAAATGCACAGGTCTCAACAGGGTGTTAGGGTGGGCAGTCATCATTTCACTTTGGTTTCCTGGAACGTCAGGGGATTGGGTCATGCTATTAAGAGGGGCAAGGTTTTTAAACACCTTAAGTCCCTTTCAGCAGATATAATTTTTCTACAAGAAACCCATATTAAAACTACAGAACAACGAAGATTAAGATGTAATTGGATTTCACAGGTTTATCAATCACCCTTTACTTCCAAGGGCCGAGGCGTTGCCATTCTCTTTTGCAAAAACGTTCCCTTTCAGCTTACCAATTTGCGCGCAGACCCAAATGGAAGATACATTATTATTTCTGGCAGTATTAACTCAATCCCTGTTACTTTCCTCAACATATATGGTCCAAATTTAGATGACCCATTATTTTTTACAAAGGTTTTTAATCTTCCTTCAGATGACAATAAAACAAACATTATAATTGGAGGGGACTTTAATTGTGTTTTGGATCCCTATTTAGACAGATTATCCTCTTGTTCCCCACCCAATATTGCATCACCTCAAACTTTAAATAATTTAATCAAATCTAGGAATCTCGTTGACATCTGTGGGATTCAACATCCCACAGATAAAGATTACTCCTACTATTCTCACGTGCATAGATCCTACAGTAGAATCGACTGCTTCATGGTGGATTCTAATTTAATTAAAAGTGTGAATAACACCAAATATCACAGCATACTTATCTCTGATCATAGTCCCCTACTAATGACCATTGATTTTACCCTTTCCAAACATTATTCATGGCGTTTCAACCCCTTGTTATTAGCTGACAATAAATTTCGTGAAAGCATGGCAGTGAAGATAAGTGAGTTTATTGAAACAAATGACACAGGGGAGGTTTCAGATTCAACCCTTTGGGAAACACTTAAGGTGGTAATGCGTGGTCATATCATTTCTTATGAATCTTCTGTTGGAAAGGAAAGGGACAAGCGTCTAATAGAAATTGAAAGCATCCTTCCCATGCTTGAATCAGCATACCAAATTTCAAAATCCCCATTAGAGAGACAAAACAAAAGCAATTTGAATTAGGAGACAAGCCGCAGAAACTGTTAGCACAGCAACTTAAAGGCTCTCAAGCTACTAGGTCAATCTATAGAATTAAATCAAATTCAGGTGTTTTGCTTACCAACCCTATGGACATCAACAACAGGTTTAGAGAGTTCTATAGTGACCTCTATTCCTCTAAATGTAATGTCACACAATCTGACCTAGGCTCACGGCTCAGCGATCTGGCTAGGGAAAAATTGGATTTTGATTTTACCAAGGAATACCACTACTTTCGGTGATTAAATCATTTCCTTCCTGGAAGGCTGCGGGGCCTGATGGATTTTCTAGCGAATATTATAAAGCATTTTCAGACTCCATTATTACTCAGAGTGATTTGTCACTGAAACACTGATTAGTTTATATGCTGACGATATACTGTTATATCTGCAAAATGTAGAAAAATCAGTTCCTAATTTGTTGGAATTCATTAATTCATTCGGTAGATTGTCAGGTTATACCATCAACTGGACAAAAAGTGATCTCATGCCACTGTCGGGTATCTATAGCCCAGGTTTCCTTGAAAATATATCATTTAGGATAGTCAGCGATCAGATCACTTACCTGGGCTTAAGAATTCCCCAAAATCTTAAATTAATATTTAAACTAAATTATTTAGAGTTCACATCTAGGTTAAGGCAGAATATAGATTGCTGGAAAATTCTCCCTTTATCTATAATTGGCCGTATTAACTCCATTAAAATGGTGTCCCTCCCCAGATTTCTTTATCTGTGTCAAAATTTACCTATCTTTCTCACATCTGCATTTTTCAAAACCTTGGATTCAGTTATTCTTTCTTATATCTGGAATTATAAAACTCCCAGGATATCTAAAGCTCACCTGCAAAAGCCCAAATGTCAGGGTGGGCTTGGCCTTCCAGTGTTTAGACAGTTTTATTGGGCTGCTAATGCAAGAGCATTAATGTATTGGAACACCTGCAGCACAATGGATCATGCCCCTGATTCCCCTTTGTGGGTAAAAATGGAAGCTAACTCAGTTGGTGACTCTTCCTTACAGGCCTTGCTGTTCTCCAAGCTGGGTAAACCTAACACTCTTGCTAATCTAAGTTATATAACAAGAAACTCTATCAGAATTCTCAACCAGATCAAGAAGGTGCTCAATATACCCGAGACTTCAGTAAGAACCCCCATCTGTTTTAATCATTCTTTCCTGCCACCATGGTCAGACAAATGCTACGATGCTTGGAGTAGGAGTGGACTAACTACCATCCAAGATCTTTATATTAATGGTAAATTTGCCTCCTTTGATCAGATAAGGGACAAATTCCAGCTTCCCAATTCACATTTTTTCCGCTATTTACAAGTTAGGCATTATGTCAGAGATAAAATAAAAAACTTTGAAAGTATACCAATCCAACATCCTTTCATTGACGTCTTGGTGCGTCCCCCTGACTCCAGACAGTTGGTCTCATTGTTTGTATCTGTTTTCATCAGTCAAGTTAAAACACCTACTGATCATCTGCGAAAGGCATGGAGTAGCGAGTTGGGCATTGAGCTGTTTAAAGCCTTGTGGATTGAAATCATGGCCAGAATAGATTCTTGTTCCATTAACAATAGACACCATTTAATTCAGTTTAAAGTCGTACACCGTCTTCACTACTCTAAGTCCAAACTGCACAGGATTTATCAATCTGTTTTAGCTCAATATGACAGGTGTAAAATTTCACACACCTTGTCACACACTTTCTGGAATTGTCATACACTTACAGGATATTGGTCAGACATTTTTTCTTGGTTTTCCAAAGCATATGGAAAAGATTTTAGTCCTCATGCTGAACTAGCAATCTTTGGTTGTTCAGAATCAATGCTGCATGTACCTAAAGCCTTGCAGAAATCTTTGATGCTTGGTATGAACACCGCCAAGAGGCTAATTTTAACAGACTAGAAATCTCACTCTTCGCCATCTTTTTAAAGGTGAATTTTGGAAATGGTGTCTATTATCCAGATGGAAAAAGGTACACACGATCCAAATCCTTGCATCAATTTTTAGATATTTGGGGGCCGTTTCTTGCCTATCTGGATAATATATAATATCAGGAATGCTGTTCATATTTAACAATTCATAACCTACTGATGCATGTTGTACATTTATTGTACCCCCCTGGCAGCCTAGTTATTTATTTTTAACTTTTATTTATTTATTTTTAAGTGTATGTGCGCAATCATTTAATTGTTAGTTTTGGTGTGTGTGTGTGTGTGTGTGTGTGTGCTTTTTTGTTTTGTTTTATTCTTTTGTGATTTTCCAGGTACTGTGTGTAGTAAATGTGTAGTTATGGTTCAATCTGTTGGTTGTTAAAAATGTAAAATTAATAAATATATATAATAATTAAAAAAAAATTCAATTGTTCATTGATGGATCGACACTCTACTGTCACAATTATATGAAGCCAAACAGCATAGAATCTGAGAAGTTGTGAAATGCAAGTTTTTTTTACGTGGCGGAGCAAAACGAGAAGCATCCAAGAGCACAGCGACAATTCAAATCATGAGGCAAAAACAAGAAAAGTAAGCAAACTTGGCAATGTGGAAGCTATGCGAGCGAAATGGCACACGCAAGTGCTGGAGTAATCAGAGTGAAATGTGAGACCGGTGTGCAGATGGGCGGAAACAGTTTTGGGAAAGGACACATGACAGGCTAGGGAAAACATGAGCACATGGGTAAGTGACAGCATGGGAAAAAGTGGCAAACAGGTTATGAAACATGACAATTTGTATTTCTTCATTTATTCTTTTATTCCACTAATTTCTTCCTTACTCATTTTTCCGTTCTTCTATTCCCTGCATTAATTTCTTTCCTTTCTTTCTTTCCTGGGACAGTGAGCATTAATGGGCTTTACTTTAAATGTGCCATAGTTACCCTAAAAAGCCCTCAATTTCAGTCGGGATCACAGAACAAATTTGTATGTACCATATGTTATGCAGAGTTTATACTGCAGTTTGTTTCTGTTCTTATAACCCTTACAGGTCTGCGGGTGTTTTGGGGCCAGTTTTTCGTGCAGTTCTGACATTTGTGCCTTTTTAAGTTACTTTTAAACATATACGTGGATAGAATCTAACTACACTTTATACATATTACTGTAGACTGGGCTACAATAATATGTGAGCAGCATTTATATTAAAGTTTGTATTTTGGAGAAAATAACTTATGCATTGCTTTAAAAAAAAGAAAAGAAAAGTAACTTAAGGCCTCAAACAACATTTGTAACATTTGTCTACAAAACATTTTTAAACTGAATCTTGCACCCTAGAGTTTTTCAAAATAATGTCATTATTATCCTGCTCACTTATTCACAGAAAACAATATCTTCATTTAAATTTTCCATGACACTTTTTGTTTAGCAAAAAGTTTCATGGAATGATCATTGTGAATGTGAATGATAATGTTGTAATTCACACCAGAGAAGACAAGGACCCGCATAGTGAGCTGCATAATGTGCTTTTCTGTCAGGTATGTGACATAAGGAATCGCTACCTGAAAATAATTTGAGGACTAAAGAAACATATTTTTTTGTTTCTAGTTTATTTTTAATATAGTTATAACTAAGACAACGCAGACTCCGATAAAATAAAACCTCACTCTTACACCCTATGCATAACTCGATCAAATAGTGCAAAGAATATGTCCAGGATTGAGAGGAGAGCCAAACAGATGATCTTATACACCATACTTAAAGTTTCAAATAAAACATGTGATGGTACAGAAGGCACATTCATCGCAAAACTGTGCAAAAACAGACATTTAGGATAAAACAGTGCAACAGGGAAAAAATGGATTAGGTTTGTAAAAGCCCACTCTAACCTGATGACTAACTCATACAGATGAACCCATCTGTGCCTCTCTCCTGTTCAACTAACAATGTTAAAGACATAGGTCAAGATTGCATACCCGGCGTTTCTGTGGTGTTTTTTTTTTGTTGCTTACCATGCACTTCTTTGCAATGCACACAAAAAAAGGCAACCAAAAGTGGCAACATTCCTGTCACCTGAGGTCAGTCCATGTGCTGGTTGTATGCAGTCACAAATGCAGAAAATGGAAATGTCTTTGTTCTTGTGTACCTTCTGATTTTACCCTCCTCTGCACAGTGTGTCCTGTATGAGCAGAATGTACTGTACAACAGACAGATACTTGTCGTGTGTCCATCTCTTAAAAAATTCAAGAGGTCCATGCCGAATCCCGACTCCAGTTGTGGTCCAGGTTCTTGTGGTCCTTGTTTTCCATGATACCTGTATGTCTCAGTGCAAGGGTGATGCAGTCACTTGAAAATAAATAAATTTAAAATTGTTAGCATACAGTACAATGTTCAAAGGAAATGGATGTGCCATTAATAGGTATGGACACACAATATTTACAGTGCCTTGCAAAAGTATTCATCTACTTGGCATTTTTAAAAATGTTTTGTTACATTATAACCTGTAAATTAAATGTTTTTTTTTCTGAATTTAATGTGATGGATCTGCACAAAATAGTCTAAGTTGGTGAGGTGAAAAGAGATAAAGATATCTAAAAAAGATATCTGAAAATTGGGATGTGCAGAAGTCACATAATTAGTGAGGTCCACCTGTGTGCAATCAAAGTGTCACATGATCTGTCAGTATAAACAGACCTTTTCTGAAAGGCCCCAGAGGCTGCAACACCACTAAGCAAGAAGCATCACACCAAGAAGACCAAGGAGCTCTTCAAACAAGCCAGGGACAAAGTTGTTGAGACGTACAAGTCAGGGTTGGGTTATAAAAAATATCCAAATGTCTGATGATCCCCTGGAGCACCATTAAATTCATCATCTTCAAATGGAAAGAACATGATACCACAACAAACCTGCCAAGAAAGGGCCACCAATCAAAACTCAGATACCGGGCAAGGAGGGCATTAACCAAAGAGGCAGCACAGAGACCAAAGGTAACCCTGAAGGAGCTGCAGAGTGCCACATCAGAGACTGGTGTATCTGTGCATGGGGTCACAATTAACTGTACACTCCATAGAGCTGGGCTTTATGGAAGAGTGGCCAGAACTTGGTGTTAAAAATACGATGGCACGTTTTGAGTTTGCCAAAAGGAATATGGGCGACTCCCCAACTGTATGAAAGAAGGTGCTCTGGTCAGATGGGACTAAAATTTAACTTTTTGGCCACCAAAGAAAATTGCACCAGACATTTTGGCTATGTCTGGTGCAAACCCAACACATCTCATCACCCCAATAACACCATCCCCACAGTGAAACATGTGGTGGCAGCATCATGCTGTGGGGATGTTTTTCAGCAGCAGGGACTGGGAAACTGATCCCAAGTCAAGGAAAAGATGGTGCTACATACAGAGATATTCTTGAGCAAAGTCTGTTTCAGTCTGCCTGCGATTTGAGACTGGGATGGACAGTATACAATGTCCCAAAGCATACTGCTAAAGCAACACTCAAGTGGTTAAAGGGAAACATTTAAATGTGAATGACCTAGTCAAAAACCCAGACCTCAATCCATTTGAGAATCTGTGGTCAGACTTGAAGATTGCTTTTCACAAGTGGAAACTATCCAACATGAAGGAGCTAGAGCAGTTTTGCCTTGATATTTGGGCAACAATCCCAGTGGCAGGATGTGGCAAGCTTATAGAGACTTGTCCAAAGCAACTTGGAGCTGTAATTACAGCAAAAGGTGGCTCTACAAAGTACTCACTTTTGAATAGTTATGCACGCTGAAGTTTTCTGTTATTTTGTCACATTTGTTAATTTGTAAATGAAATGATCAAACGTTTTAACAATCCATTTTATTTCCAGGTTGAGGCAAAAATACATGAAAAATGCCAAGGGGGGTGAATACTTTTGCAAGGCACTGTATATTTGTTTATGAGCCATAGATCATGTGTACGTAGTGCATCTTAAGCATTTACACCTGGAACCTTAGCAAATGCCATCAACCAGACATATTTTGCATATATATTTAGCACATTCCAAACTTTTACACAGCAGCTATTTGTAAACACAAGCTAAACAAAATACGCACTGAGACTGAGTAACCTAACTAACTAACCCTAACCCTCCATTTTTGATTGTTAATTGCTTGATGCTAAAGTTTAATGATGTTTTTTGTCTGACAAATTTATATATTAATCTGTATTGCCAATGTAAAAAACCGGTTCAGCGTATTGAATTAAATGGATTCTTTGTCTTTAATAATTTTGTTATGTTCATTAAAACAGGTACCTACAAAATTAATGTTGACAGATTGGTTTGGAAAAGAATTGGTAAATGCAAGTAAAGGTGTTTGGCAAAGGAAAACAACTCATTATAGGTTTATATTTTTAAATATAACTTTTATTATCCTGCCTTCCCCTCCCACAATCTACTTGGCCTTTGCAATCAAGAAAAAAAGAACTGTTGAAAGATCTTTGGTGCAACTTCATTAAAACATGGCAAAAAATGGGAAGTACTACAAAAGTGTGTATACATATATTGTTGTTGACATTTAAACTCTAATGAGGGCCCTCAGCTTTCCTGAGAGTCAAAATGATAGCTTGTCGTCAAAACTTTGCACTGCATCCTCCTTTCCTCCACCTCTTTTCTCTACCCGACGTCGTCCATCACAGACAAAACCGTCTAACGTCTCAGATGGCACACTCACGCAGACTGATGAACAAAGGAAAACAGAAGCAGGACTGATTCCAGTTCTGTAAGATACACAATCAATTCCATTGATCTCATCCCCCTCAAAGTCATGGTCTTTACAAAGCACAACCACACAGACATGCCCAACACTACAGGCCAGAGTTGATCACAGTGACCACATATCTCACCACAAACTAGAGTGTGTGCGTGCTACAACTGAAATCTCCCGCATTGTATTTGCAGTGCCATGTAATCCGGTGGTATTAGTACTCTATTTTATCAAAAATAAAGTAAACATAGCTCTAAGATTTTAGAGCACTTCCTGCTTTTCCACAGTGCCAAAACTGCCAATTACTGGTTTGCTGACTCTGGTATTACTGTGCTTAATTGGCCAGCCAACTTGCCTGACCTAAACCTACTGTAAAGGCGAACCCAATCCAGCAAAACAGGTGAGCTGAAGGCTGCTATCAAAGGACCTGGTCTTTAATAACGCCTCAGCATGTCTGCAGATTAATCATCTCCATGACAGGCTGCAATGATGCAGTAATTCATGCTAAAGGAGCCCTTACTAAATATTTAGTGCAAAAATGAAAATACTTTTCATGAGTTGGCCATTTCTGTAATATTTGAATATTTTGCAATGCTAATAGTATTTTGACGAGAGAAATGAAATTTGACCTGTTTTTTTAATAATAACAAAAATAATAATAATAATAAAAATGCATTTTATTTATACAGTGAAACCTCGGATTGCGAGTTACGCGGTTTGCGAGCGTTCTGCAAGACGATCAAAGATTTTTTTATAAATTTTGACTTGAAAAACGAGAAAAAGTCTTGGTTTACAAGTACCAAGTATTATGTATCACGCATGCGCTTCCTGTTTTGATGCTGAGCATCACGTGATCTCAACTGAGCCAACCGTTTTTCTCTTTCTTTTTTGTGGGTAATCGTCTCCCCTTAGTGCGTGTCTCTTACTGGTATAATCAACATCCGTGCATGCGTGTACTGTTTACTATAACACTGTGACTGTGTGTGTGTGTGTGTGTGTGTGTGTGTGTGTGTAAAACATATTTTATGTTGTGTTTGAAAGCAAATTATGCACGCGGACACATAGCACACACATAACGACAGGCTGAGGGGCTGAAAGTAAGGGTCTCCTCTTACTTTAGCTTCACACTTACACACACACACACACACACACACACACACACACACAGCACCTGTGCGCATAAACGGAAAAACACT
>JAOVVB010000046.1:6108596-6119971 GCA_028570985.1 Heterobranchus longifilis
GAAGTAACTAATGACTACACATGCAGCTTGTCAGGCTATCAAGAAACTGCAGAGTGCAACTTACACTTACATTTGAGCATTTGGCAGACGCCCTTATCCAGAACGTTTTTTTTATCCCGTTTTTTTTTGTTTGTTTGTTTTTTTACATCTGAGGAATTGAGGGTTAAGGGCCTTGCTCAAGAGCCCAGAAGTGACAACTTGGTGATGCTGGGGTTTGAACCTGGGACCTTCTGGGCAGCAGTCCGATGCCTTAACCACTGAGCTACCACTGACCCAGAACGTCGAAAAAACAATAAGGTACGGGTTTACCCTTGTGACAGAGCACTGACACTGGAGACTCCTTCCATAAGACTTAAACAAACTTCACCAATGTTAAGATTAAGATTCAATTATTTGTCTGATGTACTTTGAAGCAAAGTAAAATTATTTTTATGTTTTATTTATTTATTTGTTTGTTTGTTTGTTTGTTTGGGCACATCCCAGGTAGGAAGCTGGGGTCAGAGTGCAGCGTCATGCAGTATACAGTAAGCAGACAGGGTTAAAGGCTTTGCTCAGGGGCTCGACGGTGGCAACTTGGTGTTACTGCATAGTGTCTTGAACCCCTGACCTTCTCACCCGTTTGAACCGCTGCTGTTCCGCTACAGAAACCGAGGGGACGCTGGGACAAGTGAACTAATACGTTACTGAGAATTAATAAATTATTTTCAGAGTTCTGAGGGATGCCTTGGAAATGTGAACAAGAAGCAAGACCAGAAGGTCTTCATAATAAAGGAAGTAGAGAGGAAGAGGAGGCGAGGAGGTCTCACCCCGAGACTCCACTGCTGGGAGCCGCCCGAGCCGTGACACTTCATGAGGCGGGGAGGATCGGCCGAGCGGATCTCGGACATGTCCAAACACAGCAACCCGGCCAGGATCAGCTCATGCTCCTCGTCATACACCCACTCCTACACACACACACACACACACGCAAAGTTCACGTTTAAATACATTTAAAAACATTAAAATAAAACACATTCCATGTTTCTCATAATTCACTTTCCAATTCTGCTCTTTAAAACTTAGATTTCCCCCCTAATGTGACCTCATATAAGAGCACCTCCTCCACCGCAATATTGCTCAGCTCTGCTGATCTCTGGAGGGGCGTGTCTCAATAAAAAACAGCACATTTGGAGGAGGAGTGAAACAGAGAGCACACTTTAGGGGAGCTTAGAAACCTGCGTTAACTTGTTAATGAAATCTTGTTAATGAAAACCCTTTAATTCTCAAATGAATGCATTTTTCCCCAAAGACATGCAAGAGACGTACAAGACATAATAGTGTTGCTTATTAATAAAGTGTAATTTTCAGTAGAGCGCATTATCTATGGCTCGTTATTCCATGAACCAGAATAAGACAACTTAATCTGTATGCAAATTATAAGGAGCATATGAAAACACACTAAACCAAACTCTAGTTAGATACATTTTAAACTACTGTACATATAACTGCAATACATGTAGCGGCAAAAATGGTGGAATCGCTACACACAGAGGATGTTCGTACAATTCTTTAACTTCGTAGCAAAGAAATAAATCACAGACCCGAAACCATTTTGGTTTAATAGCCAATAGTACAGTTATTCACTGCCAAAGATGATGTTAGCAGGTGAAAATGTCTTGTATCAGGAAATTGTAGTTAGATTTGACTAGATTTGAGTACAGTTTCAGGCATAAAAATTGTTGTTTTATTGGTAGATAATTTTACTTCCTCTAAGAAATACATTTCTAAAACTGGCAAAATTATCTGCCAACAGTACAAGAAATTTCTGATTTAAAAAAGTCACATTTGTCTAGAAATAAATAGAATAACCATATATTTGTTTTATTGTACTTTTGTTGCATTAAAACAAAGATACCTTTTTTGCAGTAAAAATGAATTTGTGGTTTTACAAAGCCAGATTTTTCAGCTACATTTTTAAAATACGATGACAAACCAAATATAAGATTACGATTATTTTATTTAAAAAAAAAACAATAAATCAAGCTATTAGCTAATCTAATTTTACTACAATTATAATCAAACTTTCCAAACAATTAACAGATATTTTTGCTAGTTTTAGGAATTTGTTTCTTGAAAGAATCTGCCAATAAAACAAGTACTTTTTTCTTACAATTTTAGTATTTTAGTAAAAATACATTTATTTTAAGCTATTATAGATAGGTTTACATTAAAAAAAAATCTTTTTCTAAGATGTCATTTTTTTGAAGTGTAACTGGAAAATCTGGCTTTTAAACTACAAATTTAAACAAATTTCAATTAATGTTTTTTCTCTTGCTAAGATGTGTTCTTTGCAGAAAAAAAATACAATAAAATAAGAGTACAATAAAATAAATATACAATTATTAGGTTCATTTCTAGACAAACGTTACTTTCTTAGGCATACATTTCTTGTTCTATCAGCAGATAATTTTGCTAATTTTAGACGTTTATTTCTTGAAGGAAGCAAAATTATCAGCCAATTTAAAAAAAACAAGATTTTTACAAATATTTTCAACGCAAACTGTTTTTTTAAGAAATTATATATGGGTTTGGCTAGATTCAATAAATTAAAAAAAAAAAATCACTTGCCAAGATGTAATTTTTTGCAGTGCATCAAACAAAAATCTTGTGTCATTCGCTATAAAAGAAATTAATTAAAGCAGTGTGAACATCCTTCAAGTGATTCCACTATTTTCACCAGGGGTTGTCATGCAAGCATAATTTGACACACACCTCGAGGAGGGGTGGGGGGGGGAGGGGTGGATGTGGATGACTGTGCACAGCAGTGTATAATGGCTGTAAACATTAAGATGCTAATGCAAAGGCCATTTCACATTTTATGAGGGCTGTGCTGAAAGTGGTGCATAAAGTGGGCATAACTTTTTTATTAACTGGTTCAAATTGCACATGGTACAAGTAAACTCTTCCTCTTTATATATAAAAGCTACGACTCAACATAAGTCTCCAGCACAAGCAATGCATTTGCTCTGTGGTTGAACACTGAAGACAAAGCGAATTTTCAAAGAGGATTCGGGTTGGGTTTTGGAGTTGCCCTGACCTAGTTGTCTCGACGTCACAATAATGCCTTCGTGAAAGTCAGTTAGATCCTTACACTTGTTCATCTCTGAGCTGATGAAATAAATGTTACGGCTGATTATTATAAACAAACAAATGTTTTACATAATAAATAAATATCTAACATTTGTGTTATATTGTTTGAGCTCAATGTCACAGTCAATCGTTCAAGCAATAAAAAAAAAACAAATATTGTGGGAAAGGAGAAGAGAGAAAAAAAAAACCCACAAAACTGTGTGGCATTAGGATCATATAATGAAGACCTTTCACAGAAAGAAAGAAGGTCAAGGTGTGGAGACAGATAGATAGAGAGAGAGAGAGAGAGGAGAGATAAGGGTATGGGACAGAATGGCAAAAAAGTATGAAATAAGAGACAGATGCAGTAATTAATGGAGAGAGAGAGAGAGAGAGAGAGAGAGGGCGCTGTGGCATGTGTGTCGTCTCGGCACAGCTGCTGCGTGACTCACTCGGCTTTTTAAAACCTTCCTGAAAATGGAGCCCGAAACCAGATGGTCTAACCAGCAGAGGCTCCGAAAAGCAATTTAGGCAGTGGAGGAATAGACGAACGAATTTAAAATTAAAAATAGCGTTACAGACGGGGGCAAGGCTGGAGCGTGGAAGCCACACGAGCGAATGGAATTGTTTTCTCTACAATATGTTGTTTAATGGAAATGAAGAGCAGTGGTGATAAAGAGGGCTGTGAGGCCGCAGTCAGGCTCTCTGAGCTCTTTAACCTTTGGCTGGTGAGCTCTTGTTTTGCAGATTCCATTTTTTTGGAATTTTATTTATTTATTTATTTTTTTTTTAAGTTGATGGTAAAAGAAAACAAATAAAACTATTTCTCAGACATGTACCTGTTCAGGATCCTGAGAATCGCAGGGTCTCAACACAACGGTGCCGCCCTTCTGGCTGGGGCGCCCTTGAGCCACCAAACACTTCTCGGCCAGAAGGTTACGCAGCTGATAGACACAAAGAAAAAAAAATAAATAAATGACACACATTTAAAAACTTAGAGACTAGACTTGTGAAACTCGAGACTAACTAACTGGTTAAAACCATTAAAACCAACTGCTGTAGAGGTAAGATTACTGAGAGTTTAAAAGCTCATCCAAAAAAAAAAAAATTTATTCTATCCACACTTGGCATAGAACGGACTGTGAAAATCAAGATATCAGAAACACTTTCTTCTTTAAATAACTTTTAATACCTTTTACAGATCTTTTTCCTTAAAAGGAAATGTGTCACTGTCACACATAATTTCTAATGGTCGAGACAGCAGCGCAAACAGTTTCTCACACACACAAAAAAAAAGAGGGACATGTTGAAACACATACATTACATTTAAAACATAGTAAGAGGGGAAGGCGGTTGTTATAGGCTCAGATTTAGGTAATGATTAAGACTTCTTAAGAATCAATCATTAACCCATTGAAAACAGATTAACCGATAATGTTTTGCATAATATTTTTCCGTAGCTCACGAATCATTTACATTTTCACCACAAGAGGGCGCATTTGCAGTTGCATTTTTATCAGCCTTGATTTTGAATGAGCACAGAGAGGCAAGATCAATATTTAACAGTCTCATTGTTTTATATTGATTTTGTTTATTTAAAGTAAGTCTTTCATAACTTAACGCGGGTCTCGGAGCAAACATACTGTTTCGGTGTCTGGGTAAATTAACTACTACAGAACCACGCCCCTCTAGAGAACAGCAGAGCTGCACAACAACATTTCAGGGCGGGGGGAAGAGGAGCTCTTCTTATATGAGGTCACATTAGGGGTGGAATCTAATTGGCTTGTTTAAACTTTGGCCAGTTTGTTTTAAACAGTTTCTGCTGCATTAGTTTAAACAGTGCCGCTAGAAATCTTTAAATGAAACTTTTTTACTGTTAAAAAAGTGATGATTAATCGATTATTGACTATTAACGTGGACAGCTCGATTACTTTGTGATTAAGTCCTAGCTCGATTACTTTCTCCCTCAGACTCGGCCAGGAGACGTGACCTTAAGACCAGAAGACTAGACGTCATTTGTGGCGTGATTAGCGCTCCTCCAGATCCACTGTGACCCTTAGCAGCATACGGCGCTTACGGAAGATGAAATGTATGAATGAATGAAGGAACGTTTATGTTCCAATAGGGTTACTGAGCCATGCATTAGCACTGAGGTGAACACGCGATGATTTCGACATGTAGCTTGTAAAATGCTAAACTGGTCCGTTACTTCAATCAGCCTTGTGGATTCAGGAAAGAATCAAGTAAAAGTTCTCGACTTTGGACAGCAAACATCAACTGTGTGGAACTAATAGGTAAAAGTGTTTGACGTGCTTCACCTCTCCAGTGAATGATTAAACTAACTCCAGATAGAGAGATGGATAAAGAGAGAGAGAGAGGGGGAGAGAGTTGAAGAGAGGAGGACTGTGTGTCGTACTGAGAACTCCCACAAACTCATCCTGAAAGCTCCAGTTCAGGTCATTCATTTGTGAGCCACATTCCTCGAAACGGCCCGAAAGGCGTTTCTCAATAGCGTTTGTGCCGAGTGCTCATTATCCTGACAAGCCTTTACAAGTAGCAATGAAGTATCGCGCTGGATTAATGGCCTTTATGTCTTAATTAAGACTAAATCTGACAACTCTCCCTCCTGCTGATTTGCACAGTGGAAAAATACAGGTCAGTACCCATGAATCAGCGCTCCTGCAGTACGGAGCGGCGACCCGCTCGACCACACTGCCCCCTGCTGGACCACTCCGATAACTGCGCTTCCACTTCAAAAACATCTCTCTGCTTTTATTGGCGGGGAGGGATGAACGCGAGGTCCGTGATGAGGAGATGAAACTTTTAGGGAAGTCAAATAAAAAAAATTAAATAAAAAATACATAAAACTCAATTACGTCTCCCGAGTGGCGCGGTGGTAAAGTGCTCGCCCTATCATCCGTAGGTCGCTGGTTTGATTCCCAGGTGATGCTGTAACCTCTCACAGCCGGAGGCCTAGAGAGAGCTGATTGGCCGAGTTCTCTCAGGGGGGAGGGATGAGAGGTACTTCGTGCTCCCACATTAATCACGGCTCTACAGCCAATCCGCGGTCACTCAGTGTGAAGGTGAATCAACTGGCAACCTCGGGTTCTGAGAAGAGAGTCCGATAGGAAAGTGCCAGAACATGCAGTTCCTTGAATGACCACTAGAAGCTGAGAGTCAGTCTACATAGAGCCCCATGTTAGAAGGTTTTTACTAAACTTAAAAACGGTTAAAATAATAATAAAAATGGTTTTGGTCTCCATAGCTAGATTACCCGTTCATGACAACAGAAGGTTTGTCGAGTTCAACATGTGCTTCCTCTGAGTCACGTGATCTGCTGTTCATACCGTCTCACGCGGAATTGTAACACACTCAGGGGAAAGAGCTACCCACCCCTTTTTACACACACGGGAACAAAAAACAAACAAAAACAGGTGATCTTTGTCTTTCAAAAAAGACCCTATGTAAATAATATTTCGATTAAATGAATGAATTTGATTTCTTTGCATCTCTTATTCTAGCCAGTCAATTTGTGACAGACCAGAACAGGGAATAAAACTAAATAAAGTCTATACAAGCCTACCCATTTTTACCCACGTGCTCTTGTCTGATGAGATGCTTTGAGATCCATGTGATTGGATAAACCACAGCACAAAAGATCTGCTACACTTTGACTTAAAGAAAAGTTTTTAAATGTTCATCAGCTCTACTACAATAATCTTCCAAGCAGACGTCAGCTGCTGAGCCCTGGTTTAAGTTAATGCATGACTGCAGTGTTTACATCATTAAAAAGAGTTGATTTCTTTTGCTTTAAACCATTATTAAAAAGAAATCCAACGCGGTCCAGAATAACAAAAAAAAAACAACATGCACGATCTTGCTTCTTATTTCTTTTTAAGCTAGTTAGGAGGGTTTTTTTTGTTGTTTTTTTTTTCTCCCCGCTTACAGATATCCATACAAGTCTCTATTTTCACCTGCAGCGTCGGTAAGGACTAGGAATTTGACTGTACAAAAAAAGCTGTACATATATATGACCTAAAGTACATGAATCATCAATAACAATGACTGAATACTCATTCAGTTTCTAGGCAGGCTTTATAATACACTGCCTGGCCAAAAAAAAAAGTCACTATTTCAGAATGGTCAAATTATGTGCTGCATCTAGCAAAAAAAAAAAAAAAAAGCTAAGGAGATTTTAAATTACTGGGACTGGTTTGTATCAAAACATTATCAAAACCTGGAAGGATAGTGCTGAACTGTCAACATTGTGGAAGAAATGTGATCGGAACAAAATATATAAAATCATGAATGGAGATCATTTAAACAATAAAAAAAAAACCAAACAGTGCTGTGTTTAATAGTGAAAGTAAGAGTATGTCCACGTCCATACACACACACACAGTGTGATGAGAACTTACAGGATTGGGACAAAACAGCTGTGTGCCCATAAGAAAACCACTTGTTAGTGAGACTCCAGTTTGCTAGGGAGCATAAATACTGGACTTTGGAGCGATGAGAAAAAAAGTCATGTGATCTGATGAATCGAGAATAAATCTTTACCAAAGTTACGGGCGTGTCAGGGTGAGAAGGGAAACGTGTGAAGCGATCATGCATAGTGTCCCCTGTACAAGTCTCTGGAGACAGTGTTATGATCTGGGGTTGCTTCAGTCGCTCAGGTCGAGACTCAGTAACGTTATTTGGAAGTAAAATGAAGTCAGCTGACGACCTGAACGTACTGAATCACCAGGTTATCACATCTTCCCTGATGAAATGGTCATTGGTTTTGGAGTCTTAGGAGTGTGTGACTTATTTTTTGTCAGGAAGTGTATTTCGTACTTGACTCCTCACATTCGTACCGGATCATCCAGGCAAACAGGACAAGGACACCACCATGTCTATCATGCTGTTTTGTGGGCGTGGCTTCAGATGGAAGACTGACAGGGAGAAGCTGTATTGGATCGTGATTTGTAAAAGCAGTTTTAAAATTTCCCCAAAATCACGAGGGCGCAAAAAGGGGAAGTGTGCAAAAACAGGAAGGAAGATGTGAGGCAGAGAGCGCTGGAGAACTCGAGATCTCCCAGACTCATAATGGATTAGAGGAAAAACTAATTCAGAGACTCTAATAAAGAGGAGAGACAAAGCGGAATGCTTATTTGTCGATTTCTCCTGTGCGTGTGTGTTGCACTCTTACCCGGCCACGCTGCAGAACTTTTGGCCTCTTGATGCTGCGGTTGAAGAAGACGGGAGGCTGTGCTTTATTCTGAGGTGAGGACAGCTGCATTTCTGGGTAAACGTGGTCTAGATACCACTTAAAGGAGCGACACTGCAGGCGCTCGCGCACCGCCAGGCGCTCGCTGATGTCCCCGAAGTCACGGTTCCTGAGCTCGGGACGCAGGCCAAAGTACTGCTCCTGTTCACAAGCACAAACACACACACACACACACATATACACAATCACTTGGTCAGCAGAAATAAGTACCAAAGTATCACGATCAACAGTGCATGACTCCTGGATAAATCAGTTACACGATATTCTACAATATTCAACATGGGTTGTGACGGACAAATGGGAACGGTTTCCTCCTGTGTGGAGTCTGACTAAACTCGTGACGCTTTAGTCTTAATAAAAGACTGTGTGTGGTTCAGAAAGCAGAAGGTTTCATAACATAGGCCATGTCTAGTGGTAATCTAACCAGATCAGAAACCTGCTGAAGCTGGGATAAAAACTAATTAATTAACAAACATGGTGAACTGGTCAGTACAGGTTGTCCCCGACTTACAAACAGTCCAGTGACGAATTTCCGCAGATACGAACAGACCGCGGTTCTACGGACATTCATAGATGCAAACAAATCGTGGAGGTAGCTCATGTGTATTGTTAAAAAAAATAATTAACAATGCAGTGCACCAGATACTATTATACTATATAATATTTACAATTATATACAATATCTTCAATGTGTAAGTGAATGCATATACCGGACTTTAGACGGATTTTTTTTTTAGTGTATATGTGTGCGCGTGTGTGCGCGTGTGTGCGCGTGTGTGCGCGTGTGTGCGCGTGTAGGAAGAAATGAGTCGGCCTCACTAGTTTCAATGAATCAGTCCGGGAGATAGATAATGATAGAAAAGAAATGGGAGATAGATAAAGATAGAAAATGTCTGTCCTGTAGGACAATTTAGGAAAATCCTCAACAGTTCACAGTCCAGTACAGAGGAAAACAGCTGTGAGACAAATGGCGTCCTGGATTCCCCTCGTGATTTAAAGGTGAAATTTATTTACTTCGGCGCGGTTACGCTTTTTGCCCGCAAGATGGCAGTGTGGGGAAAGAGGACAAAAATTTATTCAAGCGTATGGATGTGCTTTACATTGTATATTCGTGTCAAAGGCGTATAAGACTCACTTTGTCGGACGTAAGAACAAATTCAACTTACGAACGTGCTCTCGGAACAGAACTTGTTTGTAAGTCGGGGACTACCTGTATGTGTGATGAAGTTTTTACAAATGTGAGTAACATGCAATACAAAAACATAAACCTGAGAAAGTGTCATAAATAATGATAAATAATAATAAAAAACAACAACTATAATGAATGAATATTCAATGAAATATGTGTAGCTGCATTCCCACATTGTGGACACTCCTCTCTGACCTGACCTGCTTTACACGTCTAATGTAGAATGAGGAATCGGCCACATGGCTAAACAGAACAGTGAGTCGGTGTGGAGAGACCTGCTGCAGTTTCACCCACCCTCTTAGCATTTATAACACTCTTTAAGGGAAGGAAAAAACAAAAACAAACAGACACCCTACTTGGCTGTGTTACTGAAAAAAGAAAATAGCTGTGAGTGTATTACATAATGTATAAAGGTCCTGTTTGTTGTTCTGTACCTGGGCGAGTCATTAACCTCGGTCTCTCACCTTGTACTCGTCCATCCAGACGTGGGCCAGACG
Source organism: Heterobranchus longifilis (assembly GCA_028570985.1). Taxonomy (NCBI): domain Eukaryota; kingdom Metazoa; phylum Chordata; class Actinopteri; order Siluriformes; family Clariidae; genus Heterobranchus; species Heterobranchus longifilis. The sequence continues at coordinate 6,118,660 of JAOVVB010000046.1, forward strand.
CAGGGAATTCCGCGCCATCGTGTCCTGTCCTCCGGGGGAGCCGTACGGGCGCCGCTTGCGGAAAATGTGGCCTACTCTCGAGCAGGGCATGATCAGGAGCTGACCTCCGCACATCCAGATCTAACACACACACACGGACAGAGACAGGAAAGCAGTTCAACTGAAAACTTCACCAGATCAATGAGTACATGGTTTATAACATACAGTTTGTGTTCACCCTGCGAATATGCTGTTACTATGGCAACCGTAATGTGTTAGAACTAAAGTAGAGGAAATTAATCAACACCTTTGACCAATAAGGATCTACAATTTATCAGCACTGTGATAAGTGGTTTGGAATGTATTTATTAAAAGACTGATACACTCACACACCCTTTATCCTTGTTTAGTTCAGATTTTGTTACACCTCTCTCTCTCTCACACACACACACACACACACTGCATTTACTCTAATGAATATTTCCTAATAAAACCAGTAAGACAGACAGATATCTCCTCCACTCTCATCCAAAAAGCTCATCAACTCTCCTTCAGGTTAAACCATCTGTATTAATAATCCTTGTCTTACTGCGAGTAAGAATTTACCCAGCCGCTCTCCAGATAGCCATCGTAGGAGCAGAACCTCACCGTGTGTGTGTGTTGTTATCTTTCAGTTAAAGAACCAATCTGGACTCTCTGAGTGGGCGAGCGTTTAATCAAATGAGCCAAAATGCAGACAAACGGGAGAGATTTCAGCTCCTGATGACTGCCTGGCAGCCGGCCACACCAGAGCATGCGTTTGTGTGTGTGTGTGTGTGTGTGTGTGTGGGTTTGTTTTTTTTTTACTCTGAATGAGATCTCCAGGTTTTCTCCGCCCCAGATGTCCATGCCGCTGTCGTACTGCCCGAGCTCGTTAAAGTATTCTCTGTCCATGGCGAACAGACCACCGGCCATGGTGGGAGACCTGCGGGGAGAAGGTTCAATTCTATAACCCTATGGAGAGAACGAACGCTGCTGCGTCGACGTCACACAGACGCACGGGCTACGCTAACACATCCTCAGGCCGGTTGGTGATTTCATCCTTAGGATGCGTGTGGTGACTTGAACCGTTACCATAAAGACGGTCGTGACCTCCGCTGATGCACGCAGCTGTTTTCTGAGGACTTGTGATTGCAGTGGCTCAATAGTTCAGGACTGGAGTTCCTACAAACAGTTTCTGTACCTGAGCCTCCAATAACAAGGGAGTTATTTTAACCGCACTTTACCTTTGAAAAGAATCGCAACAGAGCAGAGTTTCTGTGTAGAGCAGAGAGAAAGAGTGTGTGTGTGAAGG
>JAOVVB010000046.1:6135477-6149304 GCA_028570985.1 Heterobranchus longifilis
GCTCAGTTGTGATCATGTGACGCTCGGCATCAAAACAAGAAGCGCATGCGTGATACATGATACTCGGTGCTCGTAAAACAAGACTTGTTCGTTTTCCAAGTCAAAATTTATAAAAAATATTTGCTCGTCTTGCGGAACACTCGCAAACCGTGTTACTCGCAATCCAAGGTTTCACTGTACCGGACTTTAGACATTTTATATGTTCACTTACACACTTAAGATATTGTATATAATTGTAAATATTGGTATCTGGTGCACTGTAGTGTTTATTTTTTGTACAATACACGAGAGCTACTTTTGTGAATGGACCGAAAGTAAAACCGCGGTCCGTCCGTATCTGCGGAAATTCGTAACTCAAATGTTCTTAAGTTGAGGACTAACTGTACTTTATCGATTCCAGAATTTTTTCTCAGTGTTGTTATCATGTACTGTATCACTAAATATATCAAGTATTAAATTCAGCACACACCTTCTAATTTGCTAACAAGGTTTTATGGATAATTACATGGGACATTTAACTATATGCATCAATCCAAGTCCCAAGTATTCTAAAAAAGGTTAATTACGCTAACTGTCGGTCGCAGCATGGGGGAAAGTAGGTCTGTATGGTTTGCAATTCTGAGGAGAGAGCAGCTGCTTGCCAAAACCCACATTCACAACCAGTCACAAAAGCACTTTCAGCAAGAACACACACCTGATAACGTTATGTCATCTTAAACAACACGCCGTCTCCTTAGGAATTGCTTCTAAGTCGTTCTGAATCATTTGTGTTATTTTATTTACTGCTACGAAGCTAACCATCTTTTAACACAAGGCTGAATCCCAAATCCCTCTCTAACCCCTGATCAAGGGCACTACTTGGTATGTGGAACAAGGGATTGTAGACCCTACATAGCTTACTAGCTTTCCATTTAACACTATTTGGTATTCGACTCCAGAACCCAGTGGTTAACAGAGCTGATATTCTGAAGTGGAATAAGTGGAAATATAAAAACAAAGTTATAAAGTGTACAGGACTGTCCACCACCTCCATGAATTTAAAGAATTTAAAACTACTTTCACTCCTCTTAATTACACTAATTGTCAGTCGCCAGCTCTGCCAGTCGCGGTTAGTTAATTCCACCAGTCACTGAAGGATATTTGTTGGCAGAGCAACAATACCTGGTTAAATAAACCAACAAATCATAATCTGTTGATAATAAATTGGTGTTTGTCCGAATATCACACTAGGAGGCTGTGCTTTATTGCTAGATATCAGCACGGCTGTGTTGTCTTTATTGCTCTCGCTGCGCCCTCGTGCCTACAACCGCATCACAGCCGTGCTATATCCAGCAATACAGCACTCCCTACTGTGTATTGTGATGGTGCTTAATTATATTTCCCGTCAAATCCAATCCTCAAATTCCTGTTTGCAAGCCTTTCTGCCTAAATTTAACATCATAATGTGATAACTGGTTCAGCAGCAAGCGAAATATGATTTGCACTTTGAGTTGAATTTATACTAAAAACTAATACACAAAGAAACAAACAGTTTATGAAATGAATCAATGTAAGTATAATTGAGTTCAGCAGAGATTTATAGTGCAGTTCTCGTTGTTCATTTAAAAAACAAAGTTGAAAAGAAGGGCTATGCGTCTATCAGAGAAGGACAGGATGTTCAAATCCCATCGCTAATGTAACGATTTTAAGTCTTTTTGGGAACGCTGACTCGGCCTGATGGCTATAAGACGGGAAAGTGTGTTAATGTTGTGCTGAATGTTCTCCGTCTTCGCTCTGTGTTCTCCACGGGGAGTAACCGTAACACAGCGGCTGACAGTGGAACAATACGACTGCTTCCTCCACACACACTAATTAATCCCCCAGGTACAGGCGACTGTGGCGCAGGTTACAGTCTAACCTCATTCCACTTCCTTATAAACCAGCTCTGCACTCCTAATGCAAACGGCAGGCACATGTTGATGTTAAGATGTCTGCTTTATTAATTTTTAATTCCTAATTTATTTTTTTTATTCTTCAATCATTTTCTCATGTGATTTTCATTATTGAGGAATAAAACACTTTAGGACATGCATTTATGGGAAAGCTTAAAAGTTATCATCCCTTATGTTGATTATATTGCCATAGTGGCTTTTAATGGCAGTGTTTTATTCTAAACTTTACAATATTTTTAATCAGCTTACAGTACGATGATGTGGAATGCCCTAAAATTAAGTTAGCTCCTCCATATGTTTCAGCAGGTATTAACATTTGTTTTCCTATCAGTCTCTCTGTTTTTCACTTTCTAGAAGTTAATAAAAAGAAATAAATTAATAAATAAATAAAAACAGCAGTTATGTTACCGAGAAGTAAAACTTCTTTGTTCTAAAGACCTGAGAAAAGTTCAAGTTATACTATAGGTCAAATTGTTCCTACTGAAAAAGAACATAATGAAGTAGCACTTTTGCAATCCAGAGTTTTTTGTTATGTATTAAATTTACATTAATAGAAGACTTTATCAAGCTTTATCATGGCCTAGGCTTTTTGTAAATAGCCAGGGTATGAGTTTACAAGCTACTAAAATATGAACCGGTCCAGTGAGTATGAGTTTTAATGGAAAATAAAAAACCCCTTTTAATTCCAAGAGAAAAGACATTACTCTTTTTATTTTTATTTAGACGTCTTCTCATGTAGAATAAAAAAAATATAATTTGAAAAACTATTAAAAATCTTAGAAAAATCATAAAAACCTCCCCGACAGCAGAAGACTCTAATGCGGATGTGATGCGGATCTGCCAGAGGCAAAACGGGCCCGAGTCGGATCTGTTTATTCCCAAAAATGTTAAAATAAACAAAGTAAGCAAAGATAAATAAAATAAAGACTCAGCTATGTCTCACTAGAAGGCAAAACCTCAATCTCACTTGAATATGTTTGCTAATATTAACTGGTAACATAGTGAGTACCAGTGAAACGTTTGGACACATCTTCTAATTCAGTGGTTTTTGTTTAGTGATTTATTTCCTACATACTAGAAACTATGAAATGACAAAGTCACTTAGTGGTTAGCACTGTTGCCTCGCACCTCCAGGGTCTGGGTTTGATTCCCGACAGTTGTCAGTTGTTATTTTAAGACATATTTTAAGACAAGGTCAGCTGATCTGGAACAGTTCTTACAAGAACAGTATTGTGTCGAGTGCATTTGCGAAACCCATCAAGCTCCATGATGAAGCAAGACCAAAACGTACCTCTGCTGCAGAGGAGAAGTTCATTTAGAGTCACCGGCCTCAGAAATCACCAATTAACAACCAGCACCTCAGATTAGAGCCGTCATGAAGGATTTAAGTCAAGATCGGCAGTTCAAGCCCCAGTTCCACCAGGTTGCCACTGTTGGGCCCTTGAGCAAGGCCCTTAACTCTATCTGCTCCAGGGGCGCTGTATCATGGCTGAGTTACACTGGGATATGCGAAGAAGGAATTTCACTGTGCTGTAATGTATATGTGACAAATAAAGGCTTAACTTAAACATTTTCAGATAAATGTTCTTTTTTTTTTTTTTTTTTACATGAAACCACAACTTTAAGTTAATTCTGTCAGCTGAGAGTGTTAACTGTTTACTTTTAAACACCTGTAGCAACATTTTATATTTAATTTTTTTGGCTTTTATTGTAACCTGAGCATGATTTTGGCACATTATCCACTGTACACTTTCACTTAACTGTGAATTATTAATACTTCATAGTTCATATTTTACACTCAGTAACATGATATGTGCCTTACATTTTTCTGAACATGTGGTTTAGGATTTTCTTGACCCCCTACGTTATTCAAACCTTCGCTCAGCCAGTGCAGTTGCCCTTAGAAGTTGTTTCATGATAAAGTGTATTTGACATCTTAATTCGTTAATACACCTTTGATACAGCAGAAAAAATACATCTTTTGCACTTTATTTATTTTCGCACGCTTTCTTTCTTTGACGCTCTGTCTTCGTAATTTCTTATATGGTGATACTCTGTCTCTGTCTCTCTCTCTGTCTCTGTCTCTGTCTCTCTCTCTCTGGTTTGACCCGGAATGTTTGAGTGTGTGGACCATGCAGCCGGTCTGTGCTTGATGACGTACAGTTCACATGTTGGTCAGTGATATTGTTTACTTTCTTTGATTGTTCATATAATCAGAATTATTCGAGGTCTGATTGTTCGGCCTCCTCATGCTGTAATGCATGACCTCGGTTTATAAATATTTCTATATTTAGCTGGCCCTAAGTTAATTCATTCCACTTTAATGATTTGATCCGAGCTCGGTGGTCGCAACATCACAGCCTATTAACAAACCCGTCTTTAATCTGCTGCATCCAGCCCGGCTCCGAGCTCCGAGCTCCTCTCCCAGATAGCACCGGTCAATACGCTGATGAATAAATAATGAAAGATGTACAACAGCGACCGGGGGCCATCTTTATTACAGCCGGCTAATGCACCGCCTGACACCTTAGCATTAATTTCTGCGACTCGGAGCGTTCCGACGTTCCAAGCTGCTTATCCTGGCAGATAACCCGCGAAGATATTTCACCCCTGAAACAGCCGGCGGCGACGGACGTTCAGTTGAAATGTTAATTGCTTCCATTACAGTCGCTTTGCTATCTTGACAAGTCCTATTATGCGGCGTTTTCTGAGAAGATCGATGCTGGAGATCATTGCGTGTGATAACACTGTGCTGAGATGGAACCATAACACCTGTACAGGCAAAGCAATCAGAAAGATATAACGGGATGCTACATGTAGGAGGAACGTATCTCACTTTCTGTGTCTCTGGAACAGAATCAAGCCCAAATCCACTCCTACTCCCACTGATATTATTAAAAGCAGCTCTAAAATTGTGCTGTTTATCATTTTACCTGACAGGTATGTGTATCTGTAGGGGGAGGTGATGTGGGACAAACATTATATTGTAACTCTTAAAGTATTTTCAAGCATGAGGGGTGTTCAAGTCAAACCGGGACTTTTTTATTGCGCAGAATAACAGAACACAGTTCTGAAAGTAAAAACTCCCTTTATTTCTCTTCTACACTAATGCGCTTTTCTCAGTACGCCGGAGCCATGATCGGACTGCCTGCTTTATGTCTGAAACGCTGGCCTCCCAGGAACTCCTTTAATGCCCCTAATTTGACTGGCAGACTTTCAAATATATTCATTCATTCATTCTTTATGGCACCTATCTGCTAAAGGGTTGTGGGAGGTCTGGAGATTATTCCAAGGGACTCGGGGCACAAGATGGAGAACACCGTGTACAGGGTGCCAATCCACCGCAGGGCACACGCACACTCGGCGATGCCAATTAGCGTAATCTGCATGTCTTTGGACTGTGGGAGGAAACCAGAGTACCTGATGGAAACCGACAGAGCTCGGGGAGAACATGCACACTCCATGCATACAGGCCCAAGGTGGGAATTAAACCCTCGACCCTGGGGTGCTAACCACTATGCCATCGTGCCACCCTTTCGAATATGTGTTTGATATACTGTATATATATAAAAAACATGCAAAAAAACCCCCAAAAAACAATAAAGGATCAGATTTTTTTTTTTTATTAGAAAACTATGATTCACTCGCTTGGAAGTGATTTAGTAAAAAAAGTGGCACTAAAAAAAATATAAAACCTGTAAGTCAAAGTTGTTGGTACAGATGGTGTTCAGAAACCACAATCTTGGTAAATATAACATAATACATGTGTGATAGAGTCATATTGACCACCTCAGTGTGTCTCGTGGTGTTTAACAGTGAGCTGGGAATGATGTTAATATGACATAAATGTATAAATGTAATTTTTAAAAACGTATTCCTTCTCACACACCTACTTTACGTTCCTAGCCTGGCCTATTTTGTTCTTATGTTTAGCTAAAACTGGCCATAGAGGGATATGGCCATAGACTGGCCATTGCTGAGAGAAAAACAATGAAGAAATCTGGGTCAGATCTTGTGGGAGAACGCTGTTAGGTTACAGGTAGGAAAGTAAAATTGCACCTTATTTTAAGTGGAGTTAGAGAAGTGGAGATCGGCCCTCACTCTGTTCCAATCCCTGATCTGATCCGGCTAGTCGTGTCTACATGGACCTGTGATTCAACCTGGAGATAAACGCTGTAGGAAAGCAGAACATTTACACACAGAGACCTGTAAGACCTGGATGATCAGATGTACTTGCTAAATGAGGCGTATACGAGATGGCTGCCGTCTTATGTGAAGCATCGTGGAAATTAACCCAACGAGTCTATGCTAGACACTGTGTAAACACCAGGGGCAGTATAGAGCCAAGTGCAACTGCCTAAACAACCCAGCGTGTTAGGGGTTAACGGTGTATCCGTGTCTGTATTCATATTATAGTCTTTGGTACAGGATGTTCCGAGTGCGTTCGGTTTATCTGTTACTAGTGCTGGGGGATTTTCACCATTAATTCGGTTAAAAGTAGTTAAAATGATAAAAAAAAACACACGAACAAATTTCTTTCTTTTTTTTTCTAGTCACCCAATAATAATGCAATTCTACTTTCTTTCTTTCTTTCTTTCTTTCTGAATCATCAGTCATCTGATTAATGATTTCTCTTTATAATTTTTTCTCGTCACCCAACCATTATATAACTAACTTTCTTTCTTTCTTTCTTTCTTTCCACAGTCAACCAATCATAAAACAATCTTTCTTTCTTTCTTTCTTTCTTTCTTTCTTTCTTTCTTTCTTTCACCCAATCATAATACAATGTTCCTTCCTTTCTTTCTTTCTTTCTTTCTTTCTCTTTCATTACTATTTTTCTCGTCACCCAATCATTACATAATTCCTTCCTTCTGGTTGTGTCGAGGCACTTAACCATTACACAATTCTTTCTTTCTTTTAAATTTTCACACCTTGTGTCTTTTGTTGAATTAAAATTTTTAATGTATGGTAAGATTTTTGATTTGAGCTGCAGTTCGTGATTGTCAACTTTGCTGTGCATGAAACCGCTGTCAGGTACGGTTTGGCTCTGATGTCCATGTTCATTATATAATATATGTGTGTGTGTGTGTGTGAACAATGGGGGCTGCTTCTGCACGTGCAGACAAACTAATGTGTGGAGTATAAAGTGTTCAGTGGTGAGGAAAAAGTAAAACAGGCAGTATGGAGAAAGAGCAAGAATATAAATGATTGTGCAGCAAATAGTTTATTTTTTATGAAATTTTTAATTCCAAATCACTGGAGAGGAAGAACATGAAGGTGCAGCGGTATAAATAGTAACTCATAACCAGACAGCTCATTATATATTAAGTTCACACGAGAGCACAATATCATTTATCTTCTATTAAGGAGAAATCTTTATTAGACATATTTATCTGCTCCTGATCCTGATTACTGTTCAGACAGGAAAACTCAAAGACCCTGGTTCTGTAGAAGATGTTTTAAATAAAACTCTCTCATGAGCACTCAGACGCAGTCCTGTCTGACCTCGCTCGAGAAGTTCAGTCTCCTGGGAGAAATGCATCCGCCTCCGTATTGGCCAGATTTAGTACGACTGCATCTCTCCGTCTGGACCGAATTTAAATCTGAAGATAAAGACGGAGACGCATGCATTTTAAAAAGCACCTGTCTGTGAGGAACATGAAGAAGAAACATCATATGTGATGCTGAGAACGTGCGCCACCTCGCCTCTGTTCAGCCACAGGACGCTGGAAATGAGCTCCAATTCAGTTATTCTGATAAAGAAATAATCTCAGGTCTGCTTTAAATCAGCCGGGACGCAGAGAAACTCGGCCTTAGAATCAGAACAGTGTGGAGATTAGCAGGTGGACAGAGAGAGAGAGAGAGAGAGAGAGAGAGAGAGAGACAGGGGGTAGATGTAATGGAAATGCATTAAGCTGACAGAGCTAATGCACCTCTGTCTCAGAGATGCCGAGATCGCTTCATCTTCAGCTTCACTCATCAGAGCACACGGCCGGCCCGAGCTCCTCTACCACCTCTAACACACTCGCGCCTTTACTTCTGTCACACACCACTCTTTCTTTCTTTCTTTCTTTCTTTCTTTTTTCTTTCTTTATTTTTTTCTTTCTTTCTTTTTTCTTTCTTTCTTTTTCTTTCATTTTTTCTCTCACTTCCTTCCTTCCTTTCTTTCTTCCCATTTTCCCCACATATCCCATTCACAATGCAATTCTTTCTTTCTTTCTTTCTTTCCTTCTTTCTTTTCTTTTTTCTTTCTTTCTTTAATTTTTTCTTTCTTTCATTTTTTCCTTATTTCTTTCTTTCTTTCTTTCTTTCTCACTTCCTTCATTCCTTCCTTCCTTCCTTCCTACTGTATTTTTCCCAATATCCCATTCACAACACAATTCTTTCTTTATTTCCTTCTTTCTTTCTTCACACATCCCATCCACAACACAATTCCTCTTTCTGTCTGTCTTTCTTTCTTTCTTTCTTTCTTTCTCTCTCTCTCTCTCTCTCTCTCTCTCTCTCACTCACTGGACGTCAGAATAAGGTTGAATGTCACAATGTTCAAAATATGAACATTCTCCCCCGTCTTTTCCCCTCCTATCTGTCTTTTTCTCATCCTTTTTTCATCTTTCTTCTGTTTCTTTCTCCAATCTATTTTTTCTTCTCTGTCTTTTGCACTTTGCACTTCTGTCCCTTTCTCCTCCCTGTCTTTTTCTCCTCCCATCTTTTTTTCTTCTGTATATTTCCCCTCTCCGTCCCTTTTTTCCTCTCCCTGTCCGTCACTGTCTCTTTCTCCTCTCTGCCTCTCTTTGTGTCTTTCTCATCTCCCTCTCATACTCTTCTGTCTCATCCTCTCTGTCTCTCTTTATGTCCTTCTCCTCTCCACCTGTTTCTCTTCTCTGTCTCTTCCTCCCTGCGGTCTCTCTTTTATTAGTTTAAAACTCGCTGCGTTCATTCAGAACATGATTGTATGAAGTGTGTGTGTGTGTGTGTGTGTGTGTATGTATCGTGACTTTTACATCATGACTTCATGAGACATGAATATAGAAACATACGATAAGAATAGTAGTGCAGTAAAATAGGAGTAATGATGTGGCTGCAGTCAAGACACCTGTTTGTCACGACCAAAACTAGGATCGAGGATCCAACTAGGAGGATGAAGACATGAGGGAGTCGAGAGTGAAGTCAACTGCTCCGGTGGTTAAGCTGTTTTCTAGATGATGGGTTTGTTTCTTGTTCAAGAGGAAAAAAACCTCTCAGTGTCTTTCTCAGGAAGTACAAATCAGTACAGAAAATCTGGAGTCTCAAAATCAGACTTGAGTCCGACAGCAGCCATAGTGAAGCCGACCTTTATGTTAAAAGTTCCAGAACTGTTATTTCTGTTATATACCTGATCATGACTTATAAGTGAGTAGTGTTTGTGTGTGTGTATATACTGTATATGTGTGTATGTTGATTCCTAATTGGTGAGTGAATAACGAAGCAGACATCGTTAGGAACAGCAGCATTTTACACAGAGGAGGATATTTTTACACAATGACTTGTGAAGATGTGAACTGAGAATTTATAGTGTTTATATCCTGGATTGGAAAAAGATCATTTACTTTGTGAACAGGTACGTGTAGGTTCGTGAGTAAGCGGTTGTTGAAATGTTGCTTCGGCACGAAAATGATCCTATTAAAATGTGTAAAAAGGAAGAACAGCACGGCAGAGGAATAAGGAACGAGTGTGTGGGTGTTGTGCATATGGTTACTGAATCTCATCTCTCTCTCTATCTGTGTGTGTGTGTGTGTGTGTGTGTGTGAGGAAGGAGAGAGTGGGTGGTTGTGTGGGTGTTCTGAATATTGGATCTGTGTGTGTGTGTGTGTGTGTGTGTGGTGGGGGGGTGCGGGTAAAAAAAAATAAATATGTGTATGTGAAGACAATTGCAGCTTCAAATAGATGGATTTAGAAACAAGAGACAGAAACATTATAAACAGCGAAATAAGAAGAGAGGAAGAAACTAGCGGGCTGTGAGAATATAAAGAAAGAACCTATAAATAGGTCAAAAATGAAGAAAGAAGGACATAAGGAACGTACGCATGAATGCAGAGAATAAAAGCAGAAGTAAAGGGGTGAATAGAGAGAAATAAACAATACTGTATAAAAGGATGGAGAAAAGAGACAGAAATGTAATAGAATGATAAATAGATGAAAGGAGCAGGAGAACAGGATAGAAAAAAACATGAATGGGGAAATAGAATGCACAAGCAAGGTTGGCAGATGAATGGGAGAAGAAGACGAAGACAGGAGAGCGTGAGGACAGAGCAGATGAGTGAAGAACGTTGATGTCAGAAACAATAAGCAGATGAAGGGAAGAAAGGATGTAAGAGGAAAATGAACGAAGAAGAGGAGGATTAGGAGGAGACAAGGAAAGGAAAGTATGAATGGATGGAAAGAACTTGGGGGAGGAAGACAAATGGGGCGACATGGGAAATACAGAAAGTGAGGAGGACAAAAAGAACGCAAGAGGCTGGAGGAAATTAGGAACAAAAACTGGAATAAGGGAAGCGTCCCTCTCTTGCTGTCCCTTTGTCTCTTTCTTCTGTCTCTCTCTCTACCTACTGTATGTTCATTGCTGTCTCCCATCTCCATCTCTATCTCTCACTCTCACTCTTTTTCTCTACTTTTTCTTGTCTCTTTTGCTCTCTCTGCCTTGATTTCTTTTTCTGCCTCTTTCTCCTCTCCACCTCCTTTCTTGCTGTCTCATTCTCCTCTCTGTCTCTATCAGTTCAGTTAATGCTTTATCGACATAAATGTCACTGTTTGTGTCTCTCTAGCTTTCTCTCTGTCTCTTTCTCCTTGGTTTCCTCCTCGGTCCCTTTCATTTGTTCTCCTTTTGCTTCTCACTCTTTCTCCTCTCAGACTTTTCTCTCTCACTCTCTCTCTCTTTGTCTTTTATGTCCATCTTTTGTTGTCTCTATCTGTCTTTTACTTTCTCTTCCTCCCGTCTGTTGCTCTTTGTCTCTCTGTCTCTTTTATACCTTTGGGATGGTAACAGGATCTTCACGCTATCTTTGATTATTTCGCTACAGCTGCACTTTATAAAGAGGTATAGGTTGTTTTTAACTTTCAGCTTTAATAATTTAAATATGACTCATAACTTTAAGATATAATAAGAGATATAATAACCTGTGCTTTGTTTGTACTACTTAACACACATTATTTTCAGGCTACAGTAATCACTGTTGATTAAAAATTCATCTTTCTATTTGTTTATTCCATTCATTTATTTTATATTTATGTCCTGGGCATTTGTTCTCTTGTTGTTTCATTGCCTGAGTGTGTTCACTTGTTATGTGTTTGGATCCTGATTATTTTGCCTTTTTATCTCCTCTGTGTATTGTAAGTCTTACTTATCCATTATTTAGTATTGTTGTGTTCTTCTGTTTTGCAAGTGTGTGTGTAAACCAAACCCAACTAAGAATTTCAGGCGGAAATCACCTGAACCCTGATCGTACTTGTACCGTACAAGGCAAACCTAGCTTCAAAAGTGAGGAAAAGCGATTCTGCATCATGTCTAATATATGTCTAATTATATAAATAGAATTACAGGAAGCCCTAAAAGTCTCCATAAATAGGGGAAATTAAAGTTTTAAGCAAAATGAGGTGAATTTTCATACTTGAGTTAACCATTGTGGCACAGTTGCATAGTCTTATCATTTTGATTCATACACATTCACATTTTATACAAACTTAAATAATTCTTTTGATTGTTTTAAGCTGCTTTACAAATAAAACTGAATTGAATTAAATAGTGGTCAACACTGTTGCTTCGCACCTCCAGGGTCGAGGGTTTGAGTACCACTTTCCTCAGGGTACTCCGGTTTCCTCCTTCAGTCTGAAGACTGGGCTAATTGGCGTCCCCAAATTGTCCCTAGTTTGTGTGTGTCCTGTGATGGATTTGCACCCTGTCCAGGTGTGCTGCTCCTCGTGCTCAAAGTCTCCTTGGATAGACTTCAGGCCCCCTGCAGCCCTGTACAGGATAAGCAGTAACGAAGATGAATGAATGAAAAAATAAATTAACAAAGGCTTGGGGGTTACCTCACACCTCCAGGGTTGAGGGTTTGAATCTCAGGGCAAAGGATTTTTGTTCCCACCATTTTGGGCTTTTGGGGGGTCTTAACATGCTCAAAAAGTCATGAAAATTGGCAGACAGCTTGTAATCTGCTGCCAGTAGGATGCCTGAGAGTCTGAGCTGCCTGAGAGTCACACAAGATTTTGCTGCATAGCTCATACCCACTTTGACGTATGCACATGAAATCTGGTACCTATTTAGAGATCATTGAGCTGAACAACTTTCACATTGCATGTCATGGGTTCAACTCAACAGGAAGTCAGTTATTTTGTGTTGTTTGCCAAAATGCCCCTAAATTCTTCCTAGGGAATTTATACCATTGCCACCAAACATGGGCCTTTGTGATCTAAAGACATTGCGAATGCAAAATTGTAGAGGGATTTTTGATATCACAAATGAATCAGCTGTGCCAATGTCTTAAACTTATACCGAAAAGTGGTTAATAACTTTCTGCGGGACATTATATTGAGTGACATCACGTTCAGTGACACCACATTGAGTGACATCATAATGTGATGCTTTTTTTCCAGCATCTGGGGCTTTTTGGAGGTCTAAACATAAAATTCCCCCTTTTCTAAAATTATATCATAATGGTATTGGGATATCCCCTTTAAATGCATGTGCCCACTGTCTTTCCGGTGTGCCCGGGTGGCGATGGTGCAGGGTGCTTGAGCCCGCTCATTGTTGCTTGCAACCATATTGTATTTTTGTTTTGTTTTATTCTATTGATTTACATTGATTACTTCTTCATGGAAATTTGAAATTTCAATTCCATTGTATTTGTGTTAAGGAAAAAACACTGTTTATTGAAGTTAAAGCTGGTTAGGAAAGGTTTATTTAAGTTAGTCTTCTTATACATAAATTTACACCCGCTCAGGAGCAGAAAATGAACATTTTTTTGAGAGAATACAGGACTTTCATGAACACCGCTTTTCTTGTGTAAATGCACCGATGAATGATTTATGAACATATCAGCTTGATAAATGAGGCGCTTTGTATGGCGCCATTTCTTGTCCCTGGTGTTATCAAGCCGTTCTCTTTACACACCACAGTTTTTGTATTCTCATCGCTTTTTGTGTTCTTTAAGCGTGCCTGTGTGCCTGATCCGTGGCCACGGAAATGTCTGTGATTACTCCGTCTGACCCCTGCTACGAACTCTCGCTTCTGACTTTCGGATTTATCTTAATAAAACACCTGCCGAGTTCACACACTCGCATCCTGCCTCCCACGGTGCGTCACACTCCCTCCTCTAGTTCTTTATACTTTCGAAAAAGAACCTGAACCATTTGCATATTCATTATGACAAGTTGGGAAAACAAACAAAAAACCCAATAAAACAGTTCTCTGTGGATTCAGCTCGTGAAATCGAAATGAAATCCAAGGCTGCAGTGCCTGGAGTTAAACTCAGCACACTTCCATAATCAGCAGCCTGGTTCAGTTTTCATTTGTCCTTTCTCATTCTTTCCTTCCTTTTCTTCCCCTCATCTGTATTTCCTGATTAACCTTGAGATGACTGACTCCGTGGCAGCATGCCAGTTCTCTCCATCATGCTGTCTCTGTCTCACTTAGTTTCTTTCTCTTCCTTTCTTTCTTTTTCTTTTCCCCCTGTATGTATCCCTCCGCTCTATTTCTGTTTAAGAAAAACATCACTCATTAAGCTGTTTGGAAAGATGGCAAGAACGTACACAGCTTCATCAGGAGCACTGTTTTTACATAGAACATGTTGTTGTTAGTCTTTCGGCTGCTCCCGGCAAGGGGTCGCCACAGCGGAATATCCAGTCCGCACAACAACTTGGC
>JAOVVB010000046.1:6183870-6195304 GCA_028570985.1 Heterobranchus longifilis
CTTGATCCGCGCTCACCGGACGCTACGAACGCCAGAAAAACGCTCGATTTTAACGCCCGTGTGAACAAGGCCTAAGAGTCTCATCAATGTACTGTGCTTGAAATCTTCCGTAAAGGTCAATCGGTTTTATGCCTTGATTCACCAGGAATTTCATCACAGGTCTGAGGTTGACCTGAACGCCCATTATATGTCAAAGGTCAGAAAAACATCCAAAAAAAAAATCATATACAAACAATTAATTGGGCAGATCTATTCATTAATAGTTGTCTATTTCACCCTATTCCACTGAAGCCAATTTAAACAAATAAATAAATAACTTACACAGAACACCTTAACATTCAAAAAACAAAAAAGATCCTAAGTTTTGCTCAGTAAGGCTTAGATTTGGTCACTTAAGGCCATAGCATTATGATCATTTTCATCCTAAGCAAACCATTCCTGAGGATGACGGAGTCATCCTGGGTTTCATCATAGGACGAAGATGATCAGTCAGGAAGATCTTTGTACTAATTTGAAGGGATGCCTTGTGAAGCTATACCACAGCAATTAAATAAAAAGTAAATAAATTCACGTTACACACACAGCATAACAGAGACACCGTCTTCCTTTTATTCATCTCCTTACTGTGTGTACAATGTTCATCATCCTGCATATGGTCACCAGTTACAGTAAGGTAAGTTGTATTGTTCTTACTTTTATCATTGTTAAGATATAGCTCAAGATGTATTATACCCATGATGTCGAGGTAGTCCTCAGCCAGAACGGTTGGGCCGCGGTCGATTGGTTTCCCTGAGCCGTTGAACACGCGTCCTAAATGTTGGCGGGGGGGGACAAAAAAACAAAAATCAAGCATCATTAGAAATACATATGTCATTTTGTATTATTAATACTTGGTGTAGCTTGATGAATTGGTGGATTACAGGTACACAAATATGCATTTTGTAGTTTGGAAAAACCCTGTTGCTTTTTTGATGCCTTTAAAAGCTAAACTAGCTCATCCTGATTTGCACAGTCAAAGTAAACAATTAACTGAACACTGGCTGAATCATTCGAAATTACAACGGGCATTCAAGTAAAACCAGGACATTTGATTGTGCATAATAACAGGACACAGTTATAAGAGGAAAAACTCCCTTTATTGCTCTATATAATCCCCGGCCACACTAATGCACTTCCCAGCATGGTGTCTTTAAGACTTATCCCAATCCACGGCTTCTTTAAAACGTTTGCACCATTCGGATGTTTTGCTACAACCAAGAGTCTCATCACTGTACTGTTCTCGAAGTCTTTTGTAAATGTCAATCTCCTTCACGTCTTCATTTATGAGACATTTCATCACAAGTCCCGGTTTGACTTAAACAACAAGTATAATTTTATCCATTTACTAAGATTAGCTAAGTGCTCAGATGCCACAATGATTTTCTGGTAATTAATTTGCTGGAATAATGCTGTGTTGGGCTAAACTGTATTGTGTGATTTTTCCAACAATAGGCTTTGGGGGTGGGGAAAGAAAATGCCCCCTTAGCTTGGAATTCCTAATCAGGGGTTCAAGATGGCCTCCTCATCTCTGAATTTGGAAAGAGAGCAAGTCGGATGAATATAGCTGCTCACCGCTACAGCAGCGTCTTATTCTGACCATTTTGATTCATATACATTCACATTCCATACAAACTTAAATAATTATTTTGATTGTGTAAAGCTGCTTTGCGACAATGACAATTGTAAAAGCGCTATACAAATAAAATTGAATTGAATTGAATTATAATTTTTTCCAAACTAACCATCATGGTGGACACAGAACTAACTAGCAAAAAAAAAGACCCAAGCTTTTTACGGAATCTGCCAAGAAAAATCTTCACTTATTTGGGTTTCCGACATCTTGTTTGTTTAGACTCCTAATTGCGTGACCATTATATTTGCATACTCATTAATATTCATTAGTGTCTGCCAAAGATGGGCGTTGTACATAGGATCAGCAGTGTCTGTGTTCAATTAGTTCAATGTTTATACAACACGGTGTATTTGCTATAGTGACTTTACAGTATTTTATTTTTTCTCTTTATTCAAAGCTGGAAAAACATTCCATCCAGGATGCACCATGTGTATAAATACATGAGATTTATATTGAATTAATTGTGACTAATTGAACGACATACATGCCGCATCTCTTCCCACAAGTCAAGTTTGGAATACATTTTTGGAATTACTATTATTATTATTTTTATCATACTTATATTTTCCATTCATGAATGTTCTTTTTATTTTTATTTTATTTTATCTTATCAGAGCTGTTGGGTTTTCAGCAATGCCTTGGCAGGATTTTGTCAGTGTGATTTGGCAACCCTGGGTTATGTTGTATGTCATGTGATGTACAATCTTGCAAGAATGGCAAGTATTGCGCACATGCAGTACCATTGCTTTTGCCCTCCTGGTCGTTTGTATGTGTGAATGTAGTCATTTACGTAAAGGTGAGCTATGCAGGTGAGAATGACAGAAAGACTTTGCTTAAATGGATTAATGAAGCCAGAGATGTTCCATATCCCATGTGGGAAAAGGGCTTGTGAGGTCATGTTTAATCCCTGTCTCCTACAATGTTGCTTGAGCAACTGTTTCACGAGTCTCAGAGGAAGCATGCATCAACCATCACCGAGCCGGTACAGTAGATGTTGTGCAATCTAGTGACCTGGAAAATGGCCTATATTTTAAGTCATATTATTTTAGAAGTTATTTGTTTTAGAATAACACAAATATTTCCAAATATTTCCATACATTTCCAAGTTAGACGCATCAATATCACTCATGATATACACTAATGGTTTTTAAGGTATACAGTAGCTTCGACATGACTAAGGGATTAAAAGTGATCCATTTAGACTCTCCTAACCTGGTAAGTCACCTGAACCTGAACCTGACTGTCCAAAACAGAAGACTTCAATCTGATCATACACAGAATGATCATTGGCCATTGATACTGTACACTTTTGAGCCACCATGCATTTGAACAAACTTGTGATTGGCATTGCAGTCTTATAATATCTCATCACTGTGGTTCAGATTTTAAAAGCCATTCCTTCCAGTCCCTCCATTATTCCTGACTATTTTTGACCTGTTCCCAGTTCCTCATCTTGCAGGAGGGGATCTCCGTTTTGCAGAGTGAACCAGAGCAGG
Organism: Heterobranchus longifilis; assembly: GCA_028570985.1. Taxonomy (NCBI): domain Eukaryota; kingdom Metazoa; phylum Chordata; class Actinopteri; order Siluriformes; family Clariidae; genus Heterobranchus; species Heterobranchus longifilis. Next base: position 6,187,039 of record JAOVVB010000046.1, read on the forward strand.
TTCTGTTGGTGGTCTGCTCTCAATAACCTCACCAATGGAAACCACCTTCATACCTAGCTTCAATAGTGCGTACCAAGAATGATGTTGACCCAGACTGGGTACCTTTCACTTACTCTCACTTACTTCTCTACACCGCTTATCCTGTAGGGTTGTGGGAAGCCTGGATTCTATCCCAGGATCCTCGGGGCACAAGGCGGGGTAATTCCCAATTCATTGCAGAGCAAACAAGCACACATTCACTCACACACTACGGGGAGTTTGGAAACACCAATTAGCCTACCAAGCATATCTTTGGACTGTGGGAAGAAACTTCCCACTTTTTTCTTATCCTTCTTTGGAGTCTTCCCTTCTGATTGATCTATTTCCTCTCAAGGTTTCTTCCTCATGTCATGTCAGGGTGTTTGGTTTGCTCATTAGGGGTCTAAATCCCCATACAAAATTCTGTAAAGCTAGTTTGGGACAACGTCTGTTGATAAAAAAGGCATACAAATAAAATCCAATTGAATGTACCAGTATGACATTTGAAACACAGCCATGATATTTTGTTTTGTGGTTAATGCTAGGAAGGGGGGGATCGGATGATTGACAGCTAACGATGATGCACTGTGATGAGTAAGTCCATTCAGCTGTCGTTATGGTGAATGGAGTCACTCTGCATCTCCCTGCTTTCAGAGCCCAGCTGTGCTGTCTGGCTTCACACTGACTCATGAGGCAGAACACAGTGACACAGCTCAGCACAGCCCCAGCGAGCCAGATAGAAAACGAAGGCTGTGAAGCAAAGCTAAAAGCCGAATATCTTTCTCGAAAAACAATAACGTTAAAGCTTTACAGATATAGATCTCCAGTGAACAAGCCAACAAAAAAATGTCCAGAGACGACTCTTACTCCGTACCGCTTGCTCGAAGTCCATCCTCGTGTGTCGTCTGTCCTGTTCGACACTGCCTGGAAAAAGAAGCTTTTGATTTGCTAAATGTTTCCGGGGGCTAGAACTGCTGTCTGGATTATTATTAGTCATGCAGTATGCCATGAAACGTTCACAGTGACATGCACGCACTGACACGCAGACAAACGTGTCGTCTGAAAAGGAAATGAATAATGTGCCTTATTTACTGTTGAGACAGGGTGATTATCGGCTTTCTCACCCTCAGATTCTCACTCTCTCTTTCACATTCTTCTTTTTTTGCCTCTGCTTTTCTGTTCCTCTCTGCCTGTCTTCTTTCTTCTCTTCTTCTTAAATGGCAGCACTAACATAGAGATGGTGAACTCTATCGCACGGGTCCGAAAAGGGTCGAGTATTTGAGTGTCTTTACCACCATGATTGACTGCAGTGCTGTCATAAAGCTGTAGGCTAGCTGCCTAGGCTCCTCCGTAATGAGTGCGAGTGTGTACTTTCACATTCACATGCTATTTGTTAGGTTTGCGCCTGAGGTATTTTCTTGTTAAGCCGAAGAAATGTATGGAAAAAAAAGAAGAAGATAGTGTAATTGGGTGCCTTCTTTGAAAGCGGCGAGGAAAAACCTGTCTCGGAGAAGGCCTGAAGGAGAAGAGGCATTAGGCACATCTGTACCTCAGTATTATGTAAGGGGAAATAATAATAATAATAATAAAAAAGCCCTCTTTATGTGTCTCTGGCCTGTGACTGACCTTCCCTCCAGGGAGCTCCTAATGGACCAGACCGCGTGTACGTGTTTGCACAGTTGTAGTATAGTTGTGGAACACACTGTTCTCTCATGTGGACACTACAGAGGGCAGCAGCTGGAGGCCAGAGCTCAAATGAGTGATGTGGAACCTACGGGTCTCTCAGGTGTACTATCCATACAGTAGGGCTGTTTTGTGTGGAGGCCATGGTTCATATGAGGTGTATGGAACACCATGTTCTCTCAGGTATATGATCCACAGGGCAATATCTGGAGGCTAAAGTTCAAATCAACAGAGTGGAACATAACATTCTTCCATATTTACACACCTGAGGAAGTTAAAAGATTGAAAGAATGTGAGGATTGGAGGTGTGAAAGTCATGTGAAAGTTGTGGAACATGCAATTCTCTCAGGTTTACACTCCACATGGAAGTATGTGAAGGCTAAAGGTCACATATGGGTGGAATATGATGTTCCACAAGATATGCATTACTAAGTCCAATGCATGTAAATTAGAAGTTATATGGAGGTTGAAATACGGTTCTTTTCTGTTTTTATGCCTTCACGCGAAGGCTATGGGCCAAGATGATCCCTCAGGTTTACTTTCTAGATGGTAATAAATGGAGGTTGAGGTGTAGGTGAAGTATAATGTTTCTTCAGGGTTACTTTGCCAAGACCAGTATAAGAAGGCCAGTGGTCAAGTGAGGGGAAAAATTCTGTTCTCTCTGCTGTAGAAGTCTTGTGGGTAGTTTGAGGAGGTTATATGATGGTTATGGACCAATGGACCATGATGTTCTCCAGGCTTATTCTCTAGACGAGTCCCAAAGTTGGTAATTGTGTGTTTCAACTTGGCAGGGTGTTAAATAAGAGGTTGTATAAAGCTTGAACTGATGTTTTTTTCCTGCTTTGCCTTGCAAGCAAAATGTGGAGAACATACGAATGTGGTGAAACGTATCGTTCCACAGGGTAGTATGTGAAGCTCAAATGTCATGGTAAGGATATAGATTGTTCTATCTTTCTGGGTTTGTGGAGTGATCATATGTGGGTTGTGGAAGAAAATCTTGTCTCCAGAAGGCTGTTTCTGTTCCCAGGGAACATACTGTTCTCTCATACTGTTCTCCTGACTTTTCACAACAGTGGTTATCGCACCCATCTTAATTGGTGTTTTCACTTATTAGAAATATGGATTATAATATTCTATGCTTACCCTCTAGAAGGCAGTACATGAAGGCCAATTGGCATATGCAAGTTGGTGAACATGCTGATATCTTGGTTGGGAAGCATAAGCTTCTCCTGGGTTTATGCTACTGTATCAGTTTAACTTTCAAAGGTCATACAAGGTTGAAGAACATAAACCAATGACAGTATGTCAAGGCCATGTTAGGGATCACATGAGGGTTGAAGATCACACCTTTGTTGTGTAATGGTTCAGCAGACAATATGCGGAGGCAAAGATCAACCACAGGTAAGATCAAGGCCATTGGACCTCACATGGAGAATGTGGAACAAGGAAACTTGGGCTTTGCCCTAGAACCAAAATAATAATTCTCAGAATGCAGCTGAGCACATGCAATGCTTTGGCTAAAATACAGCCAAACAAACAGGCACATCTACACAGATTATGACTACAGAAAGGAAGAGACACAGGGGAGCCAAACCAGACACAGCATGGCTAATCCCGTGGGAGGGCTAGTAACAGTATCAAAGGGAGTGGAGCAGGAGGAGCTGGCAGAGAAGCTAGAGAAACCATGAAGCAAACAAGAGCTAATGACTCGACGTTAACTCAGGGGTGTCCTTTTCTTTATTTGCAAAGGGCTCGTGTACCTGCAGCCACACCGGTTGGACCTCCCAGCGTCACCTGATTTACACTTCTATGCATTTTTAATCACATTAATGTGTCACTAAGCTTGTGTGCAAACGATGCATATTAGGTGGGTTTATTTTTAATAGTATCTGATTTATATGTTCGCAGGAAGAAATCCTGTTCTGAAAACAGGGTGTCTCATTATTCTGGTTTTACGATATCTAAGTATGCTAGCTAGCCTTTTATAGAAAAAACAGCATGTTCCTGACAACACCTGACTTTATTCCGGTTTCTAGCCATGGTTTGCAGTTCTTAAGCGTGACAATATACAGAGCTATACATCCATACTGTAGGACCTAAACCCTGGACTGGAGGCAACGCTGGAGGTGCGAGGTGTCAGCGCTAGCCCTGAAGCCACTTAACCCTGCTCTTAAGCACCAAGTTGAAAGGAGAGCCCTACACCGGGGTGTGTAGTCATGTGGTGTGTCATGTATAAGTGCAGGTAATAAGCTCCTTGCTATTGATGTCCTTTTGAAAAGTAGATACAGTGACAATCCCCCCACCATCACCAGGTCTCTGTGTGTTCTCTCAGGAACCATGCTGATATCCGTGCACTTAGCATTGATTATTAATAGAGAGATGGAGAGATGGATAAATGGATCTATGCATAGCAGCAAGCTTTACTGCCACTGCAGCCTTTACTCTGTACTCTTCCTCTTCCCAGTAATGATGGTATAGAGAGAGTAGCCAGGTCTGCACTGCTACTCTAATAGCTTTCTCTGAAACCAAAGCTGTGTAGCCCGAAATGTGTGTGTGTGTGTGTGTGTGTGTTTTCTAATAGTAAAGTGAGGCTTGTGTAAATGTTGTAAATAAGAAGACTCACTAACATGAACTTTGTGTCATAATGAATTTAAAAGAAGAAAATCCAAAACAAAGTCATAGGAAAAGACATTTAAGATGAGGTAATCGTTTACAAAAGTAATGGCGCCCTATAAAAAGCAGGAGGCGTTAGTGTTTGTTAGTGTCTGTGCAAGCTGACGAGCTGCAGTAGATAAAGCTGCATTATTGCAAGATTTAGCACATGCTGCAGTTTCACACTTTAGTCGCCATTTCGCCATTTTTAGCTCTCTGCGAGCTCTGCCTTTTATGGAGTTTAGTAGGAGTAGCTGCTGTAGGTATAACTCTGTTGTGCTGTGGACACACTTGCAGAGTTCTATACAAGGTTTATACATTTTGCGTAGGAGCATCACATTTTTCTGTGATTTTTTCCCAATTTAAACAGCATGCGAGCCGATTGAAATATAAATCTAGAGTGATTGACAGGTGGGCAGTGAAGGCCCCACCCCCTTCCTTCATCTGACAGAAATGCCACTGAAAATAAATTCTTCCAAAACTGTTCAAGAATGGCAGGTTTCCAGCTGGCTTGTGAAACGAGTGTACTGAAGATGTGCTGCGTCTCAACACCATCGCATAGACAGAGTTGGATCATGTGAGATTGAACAAGTTCTGGATGTGGAGATATCACACCCTTTTTAAACAGCGTCCTCCTTTTTCCTGTGATCAACAAGAGATCATACGGATCTTACGACATGTGCCTGGATCGAGGACCGGCTCTAGGATCAATCTGTACATCTGGACGCTTGGCAGTCATCCATTCCTCCTTTCCTTTTTTTACTGCGTCAATACACACAAGCACCTGAAAGACCTAAATATAGACTCTGAACTACATCAGAGGAAGTCGGCTAGGATCATTAGGATGTAACTAATGGCCTAATGTTTCACTAGAGAAAATGGCTCCAGGCGAAGGTAGGAAATGTCAGTCTGAGTCTGCTTCTTTAAACCGTGTCTCGGTTTATGTGCCGCCTTGATTTTGTTAAATGCCTAAACTTTTATGAGAGCAGAGTTTTAAAGACTGTTTTAATCCCTACTTAAAGAAGCCGTGCTTTTGAAATATGGTCTCTTCTAATGTGACATGACTAACGCTGAAGAACATTTGTTGCTCACTAATTTGATGCAAAATGACATTTTTTTTGCTGATAATGCAATAAGAATTCTTACACCAGTAATGAAATAGTATGTTTGTTATTAATTAACAACAGCCAGAGGCGGGCAAAGTACACAAATTCTTACTCGAGTAAAAGTTGAAGTCCTCTATTTACAATTCTACCTGAGCAAAAGTACAAAAGTACTCATCTCCAAGTTTACTTAAGGATCCGAAGTGCTGAGATTGTATTAGCTTATAGTAGCCTTAAAGTCATAGTAAAAGTCTCTCTCTCTCTCTCTCTCTCTCTCTCTCTCTCTCTGTTTAGTCATTATCTGCAACCATCTACGCTTCTGATTTCAAACACCTGCTACATGATTAGGGAAAGCAAATCATGCAGTTACATATAATAAACAGCCTGTCGCTGCTACACACTACTGTCGCTATGTAACATAACACCATGCAGAAATGTAGTGAAGTAGAAAGTACAAATTAGTGATGGGAAGTTTGAATCATTTTAGTGACTCGGTTCTTTGAATCTCGATCATCAAAATGAACGAATCTTTTCTTGAGTCATTTAGTTCATTTCATTCTTTTGTTCAGAAATAAAATAAAATGTTACATTTTCAATAAACAGACCCCCAACACGTCTGCATACGCAAATTTTGGCTATAGTTCCAGTAATCAAAATATTAGAGTACAGCTAAGGACATATTATAATAAACAGAATGAGCAGCTCACCATCATATCTTCTGGTCTTTTAAATCTATTGCACCACGTAGCGTCTATGGGAGTCACATGACAAAAGAACTAATGATTAGGACCAAAAGACTGAAAGGTAACGACTCATTTCTGTTCCCTGTACATAACCTACGGAGGTTTTGCGATGCTTTGCGCATGCGCGTCCAGTAGAACATGAACGAATCACTCTACTCGTTCTTCTGAGTCACGCTGAAGACTCGTTCAAAAAGAACGAATCGTTCATGAACGACCCATCACTAGTACAAATACTTTTTATAGGGTGTAGTAGAGTAAAAGTAAAAAGTCTTTACTGATAAAAATACACTCTTATGAAATTAAAATGAAAACAAGTTAATCCAGTTCAATCTTAAAAAAAAAAAGAAAGAGAGACATGTGAAAAAAGCGAGGTTTCTGGGAGTTTAAAGTAAGTTATTGTGTGGCGTGAATCCTTCCAATGCACGGGACATTTCCCAAAGCTCAGATGTCTCTGTCCCATTTCTGTCCAGTGCACATCCAGCTACCTTTTTGCTGTTTTTTTGCCTGTTTATCGCCTGTTTAAATCCCTCGTCTCTTCGTTTATTTGTGCAGGCTTGTCATCGTTAACGACTTGTTTCTCAAACTACTCTGGTCAAAATCTACAACATGCCTTACGCTACACACCTAATTCCTCCCACAACATCACACCCCACATTACACACAGAGCTGCACGTACACGTTGTGGTCATGTGACCTGCTAAAGACCAAACTTGTTCAACATGCGCTTATTAGCAAAGGCAAAACGATTTGTTTTAAAGCGTTCGTCTAGTACAGTACATGCTGAATGTTTTCATCATCAGGACACGCCCATTACTGTAATTAATGCAGAGACCCCTTGTGTCCTGCGAATCAATTAGAATTATTAAACACGTTCTCCAGGAAGAGATATGTTTCTGGAAATCGTATTCCACCCCGAGAGTACAGTCGACGCCCTGGCTGTTCGATTCAGCACTTATTTTCCTTAGCTCTCAGAATCCAGCAGCTGTGTGTGTGTGTGTGTGTGTGTGTGTGTGTATGTGTGTGTGTATTTATTCCCTAGCGTCTCTTCTACAATTCTGCTCTGCTTACACTGCAGTGAAATTTTCTCTCAGGGCCTCCGTGTCCATCCACAACTTGGACCAGACCTGCCAAAATATCCACGCTCCCGCGTCTCTGCTGCTGCTATTGGGAAACGATTAATGCCTGCACTAATCGGATTAACATTAACAATCCCACAGGGGAACTCGTGCCACAGCTGCCACGCACGGATAATTATACGGCCTCAGGTGTTCTGTCTTTTTTTTATTTTTTTGTCGCTCACGTTTTGGACACCATCGCAACACATCACATGTTTTGGCTCACCTCTGGGCAGCTGTGCTCTTATCCAACACACATACACACACACACACACACACACACACACACAGGGTCAGAAGTCTCGAGTAAGGTTACTCCATGGTTTATTCATCTTTTTGTTGTCTCATGCACTGATTAACAGCCCTAATTAGTTTTCACAGAGCGTCAGTGGAAATGTTTTCATCTCCTCCGCATGTTTTTCAGCTAACATGAAGTCTTTCTGTAAAGACAGAGAAATCCAGCATTCCTGATCATAACTAAAGACTGAAGAGTTCAAAGCACTGAGATCATCATCATTAATTCATCCCTGGGTTCAGTGCTTCACTTCTGGATCCCTAACGTTCCTCACTGAGCCACCAGTGCTTCCAGTTTTAGTGTTCCTTCTCTTACTGTGGGAAAAAAAGAGATATTCCCAGCATGCTCTGTTCCCACACTCCCATGTATCATCATTTACATTTCATTTAAAAGCACTGCATGTTGCAAGACATGTTATCATCATCCCCCCCCCCCTTTCCCCCTCTTTTTTAAAGTAGCCAATGTTTTATAATAAAAAAAATTGTGCAGCCCTGGTTTTATTATCCTTTTTAATAACCCTTCGCTTCATGATTTGATTTTTTTATTTTTTATTTTGCCTGTGATTTATTTATTTATTTATTTATTTGACAGGCCCAGGGCCCACCTTTTTTTTTTAATATCATATCATCCTATTAAATATCAGTATAGTTTATATAG
>JAOVVB010000046.1:6214769-6239448 GCA_028570985.1 Heterobranchus longifilis
AGTTTAATTTAAAAACTAAACATTTAATGTTTATGACACTTAGATACAATTTGCATAATAATTTGGAACGCGGTGTATATACAGGCCCTGATCTGCTGCATCCTACAGTTAACTGGGGCTGATGGGTAATGTCCCTACCCTGACAAACAAGACATGCTCAGTTAGCAAAATATCATAACTGTAAGCCAAACGTCATCACACCACATGGTCATATTTTATTATTATATATTGACTTTACACATCATTATTTAAAACATAACTGTTTCCCTGATAAGCACTGAGTGAGGAAATAAACAGCTCTGGCTCCTAGCGTTCCAAGTCCCAGGTGTTGTCACAACCAGCACAGTTTCAGTGCTGGAGGAATAAAATATAGCAGAGTCAGGTGACAGCACATATATTTACAGGAGCTTAATATAAACATGCTATGTCCTGTTTGTGTCTCGCTAACTGTCTGCAGTTCTTGAGAGGTTTACTGTGTACAACACTCTTATTTGGGAATTTAGAGATATCAATGCACCAGTCACACAGACAGACAGCACAACACATGACTGAAGGCCTCTCTATCACACCTGAAGCATTATGGGTCACTTTTACTCAGACAGATTAATCCACACCCTTCCCTGCCCTGAGAAAATGATTTGCAAGGGTGACTATTATGGACGCTGCTTCTGTTAAATGACGCTGTCAAACAGGATTACCATATATTCATCTAGGCTGAAGCTGCAATAAAATCAAGGTTTTTCAAGGACATCATGGTATTTAGTTTCTGTTTACTCTTCAGTTCCTGCCCCATTACTTGTATTGTCCTTAATTTCTGTTTTTCTTCCACTCCCGTGCTTAAGCGTCTTTATGTGATCTTATTTATTCTTAGGTCGTCTGTTTATTAGTTCCCTTATTTCCTACTTTCTATTGTTCTCTAGATTCCACTGTTTAGTATCTCCTAATTTCCTAATGAACAGGTTTTAAGTGGCCCCTAGGTTTCATATGCCTTAATCTACAGTGTGTCTAACTTCTTGTTCCTCAGCTTATTGTCCTATAGATAGTTTGTTCCATGGCCTCCTTGTGCAGTAGTTTTTACTGTTACTTGTTTCATTTGTCTCCTAGTTTCCTTAGCCCTTAATATTCACTGTCTCCTGTTTCCTAATATCTAATGCTACCTAGTTATCCACTGTTTCCCAAGGATAGTGGTTTACAGTATCCCACAGTTTCCTAATTCGGTAGTTTCCAGTGTCCCTTGGTTTCCAAAATCAGTAGTATCCAGTGTCCCGTGGTTTCTTAATTCAGTAAGTTCCAGCGTCCCCTAGTTTTCCAATTCAGTAGTTTCCAGTATTCCACAGATTCCAATGTCCACTAGTTTCAAGCTCAGTAGTTTCCAGTATTCCCTGGATTCCAAAATATGTAGTTTCCAGTATCCCCTTGTTTCCCAAGTCAGTGGTTTCTTGTCTCCCATACAAGTCCAAGATCTCTAGTTTTCAATGACTCCTAGTTTCCAAGCGCAGTAGTTTTCAGTGTTCCCTGGACTCCAAAATCTGTAGTTTCCAATGTCTCATTGTTTCTTCTTTTAGTGGCTTCCGGGGTCCCCTAGTTTCCTAATTTAGTTGTATCAAGTGCCCTCATGTTTTCTAATTCAGTAGTTTTTAATGTCCCCCAGATTCCAAATTCAGTATGTCAGGGTTAACCCCTAGAGGGCGCCATGCGCCCTAAGACTCTTATGTTTTGTTTTGACCTTTTGGACTTCATTTCCCAGCATGCACCTTGGTCAGATGATGGAAGCACTCACCTGAACCGAGGTGGCTCATTAGTTTTGTTATATCATTTAATAATTTTGCTTGAACGGTGACAAAGGGGACAAGATGAGGCAAAAATATATATGAAGCTAAATTTCCCCTACTTTATAATAGCGCTACAATTATTATCCTTTAATTGGCCACCAGTCTGTGGTAACAAGCCTTTTTGTGTTTTTTTTTTTTGATTGAGGGCTGTAGTTAAAGACCCAGTCTAACAGAGAGAGCGGTCTGAATGCAGATGAAAAGCATGCTCTGAATACCACCAAATGAATGCCACCAAAGCATGTGGATGAAAATGTGGCTTGTATTCTCCTGAAGAAAACAAACATCTAAACTGTTAGACCTGCTAAAAAAAAATTAATAAAAAAAAAACGGAATGCACTATTACGTGTCTCTTGAATTGAAGAGAACATTGATAGGTCAGAGGGTGTTGATGAATTTTCTCCAACAGCATCACTGACTATAGTGCAGCTGCAAATCACAGCTTTATACTTAATTTGCTTATTCAGTCTCCTGCTATAGGAAGATAATCAACATCACTGTAGTCACAGCAACTCTGCCTAGTGTGAGGTCACATCACATTACCCCATTATTGATTATTATCCTTTAACAGCTCATTCTATGTGTTAACCTCCTTAATTAAGGCACAACGGTTGCCATTACAGTGTTATTACTGTACATGTATATGCACTGAATTAATTTTACAAGTACAAGTATGTTGACTTTGCCAGATAAAGTTAAAGGTGCAAAAGACAAACCACTGAGGAGACCACTCCAGGGAAATGGTTATGCTCAGTGGACCACCGTTTTTTATACTTTGTGACATGGCAGTGTGTAAAGTGGAACTGCAACTCAACTGCATAATCTGTTTCCCTTAACCAGTTTGCCATGTATTTCTTTGCTCCAACGTTGCACGTTTATAATACAAGAAAATCTGAGTATTTAAAAGTTGTGATTAATCGTGATTAATCGCAATATGTAACTGTGATTAACTAGATTAATTTTTTAATCAATTAACAGGACTGGTATAAAAGACATGATTATGATGGTTAGATATGCACATACTTTTGGCCATGTACTGTAGTGTATATAAACAGCACAGGGTGTAAACATAAATTTCCATTTTTCCATTTGCAGATTTACTTTTGCATCTGAACTCCACCCTGACTGGATGCTTATGCTGTTCTTTGCTCACACTCATTTGACAGTGACAGTTACACTGGGCCTCTTACTCATCCCAAAGGTAAACGTCTTTGAAAATCTTTATTCGATGAGTATTTTTCAGTAGAGTATGTCAATGTGGTCAGTTGTCCTGGCAATGATCTCAAAAGTTATGGGCCATTTACCAGTTAATAAAAGCCTAATCCTACAGTATGTGCACACTAACAAGTGTTAAAGTAAACTGAGTTGAATTGAGACTTTCCCGAGTCTAAACAACTTGCTCAGATGATTCCTTGGACCAATCTTATGCCATATGTTGTCCAAGGTTTCTTTACTTCCTCTCACATCCTGCAGTTAGATCTTATTTACTGTTATTCTGTCTTATACTACCTGTGATTAAATATGTGTAGAGATCTTATGAAAAAAAAAAAGGTTAAGAGTGAATTAGCAAGGATCAGTAGTGCAATTATTCTTTGCTAATCTGCCAATGAGGCTAGTACCAAACTACGTAAATCAAACAATAATTTCTTGCACTGATTAATGCATTTTTAAACGCTTTTTAAACACAAAAACGGTGGACAAATGACAAACTACACGTGACAAAATTAGCTTATTATTTAATTCTGTAACGCTGCTTTGTGACAACTACCAACGTTAAAAGCGCTGTACAAATAAAAATGAATTGATTTGAACTTGTCAAATGTTTTTGTGAACACAGGGTTAAAGCATATGCATTGCAACTTTATGTACATCCTACAGTTTCTGTTCGCCGGGACACATCTGAGGGATGACATAGCAACCGAGGCTTATGAGGATGAGTTGGACATGGGACGGTCTGGGTCATATTTGAACAGCAGCATCACATCTGCATGGAGTGAACACAGTCTCGACCCTGAAGACATAAGGGTTAGCATGTGCTTTGTCCACTCTGCGCTGTCTATCTCTCTCTCTGCTATTCCATATACCAATAAATACACATTATCATAATCTCCTTGTCTTATCACTGATAAAATAACTGAGCCATGGCAGTTTTTTATTGCAGACACCAGACGAAATGGGCCAGCTCAGTTCTATTAATGGCTGTGGCGTAAGGTCTTGCGACAGTCTTTGGGAAAAATATACCAATGTGAGCAGAGGTTTTTGTTTCTTTGTTAGGGCTGAAGAAGTCTCTCACCACATTGAGAACGGCAAGGGTAATTTATTAAGGGTTATAAAAGGGATTGATGCTTTGGTGAAGAGTCTGTAATGGGTTTAAAATTAAATGACTGAATAAAATCCTTGAGACTGTTTCAGACCTAACAATAGAACATACAAAATGTCCATATCCAATATTGTCCCAGACTGTCCTGTTCTTAGTCACTGTCGAAAAGCATGTTATAATGTTCAAACATCTGTGTGGCACTGTTTGTAGTTGCATACAATAACTCATTCTGCATGTTTTCTGTGCAATAGAGTGTCTGCTTATTTGTGTGTGTGTGTTTTTTTTTTTTTAATTCTAAACACATTTCACTGCCTAAATTGTTCCTCTGTTTCCCTACCTATACTGTCTTTCACAGGAGGAGCTTAAAAAGCTATATTCCCAGTTGGAGATCTACAAACGCAAGAAGATGTTGGCAAACAACCCTCACTTGCAAAAGAAACGCAGCTCTAAAAAAGGCCTGGGACGCTCGCTCATGAGACGCATTACTGAGATCCCGGAAACTATGGGTCGCCAGCATAGCCGTGACGACAAGGAGCTGGGCGAGCATGGTAATAACCGAAACAGCATCTGCGTCCTAAGGAAGAATCCTTTCGAGCCGTCTCATTCAGCAAAACCTGCCAAGGAGGAGTCCATAAAGAACAAGGTCTTCTCCTTGAAGAAGTCACACAGCAGTTACGATCACGTGCGAGACCAGAGCGAAGACTCAAGCAGTTCAGCAACTGATAAAATGGAAGTATCCACCACAGAGGGATCTCTTCTTGAAACCTTAATGGGGAAGAAGCTGGTGAAGAAAAAATCATCTGAGAAGATTGACGTCGCCAGCGAGTCAACTGAGTCGGTTCCTCTAGTATGTAAATCAGCCAGTGCTCACAATCTGACCGCTGACAAGAAACCTCTTCACCCGAGGACATCCATGTTGCAGAAGTCGCTCAGCGTCATTGCCAGCGCCAAAGAGAGGACCCTGGGTCTAACTGGAAAAACCCAGTCCATAGACGACCCCAACAAAAATTTTCAACAAAAGAACAAAGAAGCTAAAAGCCCTGTTGAAAATGAAGAGAGCTATACGAAGATGATCATCAGCCAGTCAGTAGAATACAAGCAGACAGCTGGCAAAGCTGGAATAATGAAACAGCAGGTTAGTGAAAGCCAACCATCCATCTGCTCTGAGTCAGTAAAAGGCAAAGACGTTTACAATATTTCTGAGGTGTGTCCTTGGGAATTAGAGGATTTGCCCACTCCCTCAGAGAATAGGGTACAAAAGCATGTGTCCATCGCTCCTGAAGAGTCTACCACAATCCACTCCAACAGCACCAAACCCACCAAGCAACAGAAACAGAAAGGCACAGATCAGTCACCCTCACTGACCCGACGACCCAATCAGAAGCCCACTGACAGAGCAGATATCTGTCCTTGGGAGGACGGTAGTAAAGAAAGCCAAGGTCAAAAAGAAGGGCCAAGACAAAATTTCTCCAATCAACCTGTCTCGTCTCAAGTACAGACATCTACAGACAAAAATAAATCACAAAAAGCAGATGTATGTCCATGGGACTTTGATGAATTGCCAAAAAAATCTATAGACTCAACCTGCTCTGTTGGTCAGGGCAGAACTAAAACTACATCTGCAGAGGTGAAAACCAAATCAAGCACAGATGTGATGGATATCAAAGGCAAGGGCGCTATCCTGACTGAAGGAAAAGTAAAAGATGTTTATCCTGATGCCTCTAAATCTTCAAGAAGCTCTCTGCAGACATCTTCAAAGACAGACATCTGTCCATGGGACTATGAATCGACAAGTCCGACTTTTGAAAAGATTCCCAGTCCCTCTCAGGTTTCTAAAATGAAAGAGACCACTGCAACAAAAAAGGGCTCGACCTCTATGAGAACATTCCAGAAAGAAAAAGAGAAGATGATGGGTACAGAAGATGAGAAAGCCAAAACGAAGACAAAAGACAAGCATCCTTCAGGTAAACCAACAGAGAGACCTCTCAGCCAAGCCAAACTGGCCGAGATTTGTCCTTGGGATGTGGGCAGTAGTCATGACGCGGGTGCGACGGAAAAACAGAAAAGTCCAAACACGGCAATAGGGAAAACCAAGCAAGCTGCTATATGTCCATGGGATTTTGAAGATCCAGAAACAACTAAAGAAGTGACCAGAAACACTGGTTCTTCTATAGGGAAACAGAAAAGTCCAAATTCAAAAGGAGGCGCTTGCAGTGGCAAAATGGCCGAGGTATGCCCATGGGACTTTGATGACCAATCGTCGACAAAAAAAGCATGACATTCGATCAGTACGGACGACTCAAAACGTAGTTCTCATCGTACGTGCATTGTGTCATCTTATAAAACCCTGAAATATGAACTCTAGATATCATTTACGGTGACTTCTGGAAATAAAATTAAGTCGCACAAGTTGCCTTTCTTTACAAATTTTTTTTCCTTTGTGCTTTTTGAAAAAAAAAAAAAGGAAGATGAAACTAAAACAAAAAATGCAACAAAATCACCAAGCATTCCAGATTCTTACAAAGTACTCTTTAATCACAAACAGTAGTATGAGAATTATGCAACTCTTTATGTGCAATGTAGAACAACCTGCCTTTCCTCATCATCGTGTATCCTTATTTATTAATCAGAATTTTCTTAATTCCATAATAGCTGCATCTGTAGCATGGTCGTTTTGACTATGTCAATCATATGAAATTGTACAATTAACTACACGTTCCTGCAAAAATCGGAGCGCCTGGAAATAATCTATGTATTTTAACAATACTCAGAAGGAGCATGCATGAATTGTCTTAGGATAAGCATGATCTTTGGTGTTTTATGTCGAAGTTGGGTTGGAAATGACTTTTAAGAAATTGCCAAAGACAGAAGTGACAATATGAAAGGTATCGTGTGAGTAATACACAAAAATACTCAAATGCCTATCAAATGCAAATCTCTTTACATTTCTGTTGTGAACACAGTTCATGTGGTTGCTGTTTGGAAAAAAAAAAATTAGCCTGTAGCACTTTAGTAACTAGTATACTCTCGGACACAAGAGTATATGGACATACTGTCAATGCGTTCATGTTAATCGAATTATTTAATCGTTAATCGTTTATTTCTCGAGTCATTCTCATGCGGAAAGCGCATGTGACTTCGTTACACACGTTGTCTGCTATAGATTCGATACTCCTTTACAGTAAGTCGAAACACCCTTTCAATGCTTCCGGATTTGCTGGTATGAATGTGCCTGAAGAGTCCTGTATCAGTCCTACGTATTGTATTGAGTGAGAGCACAGCGTCCTGTCCTGTTTTCACCCTGTTTGTATGCTATGTCAAACAAGAATCAAACCAACACATTATTTTACACATGACGGTCAGTTTAACTAAAATTATTGGCACCCTTCAGGGAAATGAATACAGTACTCGTCAAAAGTTTGGACACAATTTTGGATTCTAGAACAGTAGGCTATAATAGTATAATAATCCTGAAAGACTTTTTTGGCTCTCATTTTTGGCAAGTTTTTAAAAAAAATTTCAGTCCTTTCCCGGTACCTGGGAATGTTTTTTGTTTATTAAGACACATGAATCCCTATGAATTATTCAAGCATAAAAAAGACATCTAACTTGCTGAGTGGTTGGAACAGACGAGAGGGGAAATGAGGTCGCTGCTGAGGTTGTTACATAAATAAATTGTATCTTTAGGCACTTTGTACCCAGTTATTTAATTTACATCATTTCCTTTAAGTTAATCTAAAAAAAAGTAAGCTGGGCTCAAGACTTTTGCACAGTACTGTATATTTATATAATGCATTTTAAAACTTTGCAAAATATTAAAATTTTACAGTAGATATTTTTTCTATTTCTTTGAGGGTGCCAATAATTCTGGAGGTGACTGACAGTAATGACTTTTCTCCTCTTAAATTTTTCAGCTTCTAAGATGAGGCCGCAGGCATTCATTTCATTATTTGACCAGTTTTACCAGCCTGGCGTCACAGTTTTTATAAAACGATTATAACGTCCTGCGCATAAGTCTTCGCGGTGTTTGTAGCGGTGTCCTCATCATTTCCAGTGACCTTTAATGTGAATCTACTGTATAAGGATGTCCTATTAACTGTTAGAATGTCATTACGTGGGCATTTGGTCAACTTTACCGGATCAACAAATGTTATATAATCGGCATGAACCATTTTACAGCAGGATGCCCAGTATTACTCGTGCTCAGAGTGCTCATTATAGAAGATTCAGTCATATCAGTGTCCTGTCAATCTGCAGGAATAATGTTAGGTGATGTTGAAGAGAATATAAAAATAATAAAAATAAAAAGTTCAAGTTTGTACACTCTTAGAAAATTCAGTATAATTAAGGGTTCTTCAGTCGATTCTCTGTGGACTAGAATGAACGTGTTCCTACAATCCACATTGCAGATACAGTATGAGTCATAAATAACATAATGACCAGGCTGAATGTGTACTTTGATGATTGTTATATCCAGTATGTTCTTTCCAGTCTATTTACACTGCTTAATGTTAAATATTGCAAGTTATACAATTTCTGGATCAGGTTACTTTATCATCATAACAATTATGCTCGTAAAATATTATTAAGGACCTGAAGAAAAAGAAAATGTATGCATCAACTTATATTTAAATTCAGTATAGAATTTCAACTCAAGTCAAAATATGTACGTTGAACAAAAATATCTGAAGTGGTCAAGTCAAACTGGGACGTTTGTATAATATCTCCACCTAGTCCACAGTCTGCCCTGTGGCCCTCTCCCAACTGGACATGCCAAGGACACTTATGGAGGCATCCTGGTGGCATCCTTACCAGATGCCTAAACCACCTCAACTGACTGGTTTCCACGCAAGAGAGCAGCGCTTCAACTCATCCTATCTTCAAGAGAAAAGCCAGCTATCCTCCTGAGAAAGCCCAATTTGGCCGCTTGTACAGTATCTGCAATCTTGTCCTTTCGCTCATGACCATAGGTGCGGGTAGGAACGAAGATCGACTGGTAGATCAAGAACTTTGCCTTTAGGCTCAACTTTCTTTTCACCACAATGGTGCGCTAAAGTGACTGCAATACCACCCCTGCTTCTTCGATTCTCCACCCAACCTCACACTCTAATGTCCCTAAGAAACCCGAAGATACTTGAACTCCTTTACTTAACTTGAACGGCCCTCATAAATAATGGTAAAAATTGATTGGTTTATATTAAGATAATTAAATAGAATTAGCTCCAAGGTCGGTCAAAACTCAATCGTTCATACTGATTGTTTGAAAACCCCACAACTAATAAGGAAAAACTAATAAAGTTCAAACCTTGATGTTCTTGTAACTAGTTACAACTACAAAAAGTATGGGTCTTGAAGAACCCTTGTAAATTTTCTAAGAGTGTACCTGTTCTGTAAGTACCAAAGAGGTTAAAACCCCTACAGACCCTCCATAAAAGGGTAAATTCCAACATTTAAATGTTGTAGCCATCATATGAGCCCATGTGTATCTCAAAGCTTTATTGGTTGATAATTAGAAAATAAAAGAATTTTAAAAATTGCTATATTATTTTTTAAATGTTATGCATAATCTAAATTTAACACTTAAATAATGGGTTTTAAAAAATAAATAAACAAACAAAAAAAATCGAGCCTGTCTGTTGTGTAGTCCACTACTCGAGTGTGGCGTCCCATGCTATAAAAACAACGGTGTGGTTTAGATGTTCTTAGTATAATGCTAGAAGGACGTGTGAAATCTTGTCACCTTTGTCACATAGAGAATGTTCCTGGGAATGTTCGTTGTTTCGTAGTGCATCTATCTAGCGTGCCCGAATCCGTCCATCAACTCTTCACTGTGTGTCGTATGCCGTGAGCGCGCCACTTGCCGTGACCTGCTAACCTACGATGTCTTAGTAACAGATTCCGTTTTTTATTTTTGGGATATTTGTGTCTGTTTACTTTTCCCCCCTGATTCTTTGTGTGTGTGTGTGTGTGTGTGTGTGTGTGGGTGGGTGTGCGTGTGTCTCACCGCAGAAACACTACTAACGACAACCACTTAATGCTGTAATGTCTTAACTATTGCTCTCGTGGCTTCTGCATGATCCGATGAAATTAGTAGGACTGATGTTACACTGCCCTTGATAGAACTTTAAAAAAAAAATATATATATATATATAAAGAAGAAGAAATTCCACTTTTGGTCTTTTATGGACTGTTAACAAGTTGCATAGTGAGTAAAACTGTAACTAACCCACTGTAATTTGTGGTTGTTATAATAAATGCTCTATGACAAGCTAATAGCATACAGTTAATGAAGATTTGGTAGATTTATATGGTGTTATATTGTGATAGCATGTACATAAAATACCTCCTCTGCAATAAATATTTATATACAAATGTGTGTTTGTAGTGTTTTGTTTGGTGACTACTTCTGCTTATTTAGTTAGTTAGAAATTAGAAATAGTACATAAAGCTCCACACACATTCCATCCATATCAATGTGGTTTTAGTAATGTTTAATAATATTTATTACACAACAATAAATTGTACCGACCGAGCAATCTGATTGGACAACAAGTATTCCACGGGTAGTCATAATGGAAGGTAACAGCACTGGGACGTTTAACTGTATGTATCAATCCGCATCCCAGGGGTTCTTATAACTGTTAATGACACTGTGGGTCGCAGCGTGGGTGAGAGTAGGTGTGTACGGTCCGCGGTACCGAAGAGAGAGCAGCTGCCTGACAAAACCCACATTCACAACCGGTCACAGAAGCACTTTCAGCAAGAACACACATCTGATAACGTTAAGTCATCAAGGGCACTACAGTACTTATAGTGTACCATTAGAACAGATTGTAGATGCTACATAGTGCACTAGCTTTCCATTTAACCCTATTTGGGATTCGACCCCAGAACCCTGGATGTTAATAGAGCTGATATTGTAAAGTGGAATAAGTGGAAATATAAGGTAAATCTCATAAGTTTCTCAGGACTGTCCACCACCTTCATGGTTTATTCTTCACACCTTTTGGCTACAGAGTACCGGTAAGAATCTGAAACCACATTCACTCCTGTTAACTACACTAACCGATATTCGCCAGTTCCGCCTGTTGCAGTCAGTTTTATTCTATTAGCTGTGAAAGGATATGTGTTGGCAAAGCAAAATGAACTAAATAAACATACAAATCATAATCTGTTGATGATAAATTGTGTTTGTGGAACTGTTGTATAAAATTGCTAAATTAATTGTTGTAGCAATACTACAATGTACTTTAACTCTAATCCTTGATTTTAATTAACCTTTTTTTTTTTTTTACTTATTGAATTTATAATCTTTTTATTATACACATCTTTTTTTAACCTAATTAGTAAAAATTATATAGAATTATCATAAAATACTACTACTACTACGACTATCACTACTACTTATATATTAATACTAAAATGTTATTTATTGTATTATTATTATTTTTGATATTATTATTATTATTATTAGTAGTAGTAGTATTAGATAACAAAACAAACAAATAAATGTTTTACACATTATTCATGTACTTTAATTAACTTATTATCTAGTTATTATTTTTAAAAGGATACTTGGTAACAGGTTAACAGAATAATCTGTAGCAATGAGAAAGCATGGACTGAAACAAACACTTCACAACACAAGAAGAGCTTAAATAACATCTTGTAAACTCTTACACACAACTTCAGATCACGTGTGCAGTCAGATGCCTTGTGACCTGGACTGTGGTCTTGACTGTCGCTACAAAAAGTGGAGTCCAGGTTGGTCTTGGTGGCGTTGATGAACTTAGCTTCGTTCGTTTAATTTAATCATCTGAATCGTTTTTCATGGAGAATGCTCCACGAAAAACGAGTATAAACCAAACACACGCTCTTCTGGAGTTTAACTCAGCGTTTGCACTAAATGAACATCAACTTGGACTGGTGAAGATTTCAGTGCTTATTCCATTTATAGTCACACATCACACTGTTGTGGTGGAAGGTTTCTGTAAGGAGAAGTTTATTTAGTGAAAGGACTATTTAGGGTCTGCCAGAAGGAAATCTGTGACTTTTAGATTTTTTTCCAAGTCACAAAGTATGCAAGTTTGTCTGTGACTCATATGAAGCTCCTGCAGTCCCACTGAGCTACACTGAAGTGTTTTTTTTTTAAGTCACAGTGTATTTCGCATAAATGATTAGATTAGATTAGATTAGGTAATAGATTAGATTAGATCTAATCTATATATAGACTTTGTCATTGTGAAAAGTACATTTACAGAGACAATTAGTTGCAGTTAGCATCTAACCAGAAGTGCATAGGTGGCCTATCTACAATAAATAACAGTGTGAGGGTAAAGGGTCCATATGTACTGGGGTTTGAGCATGATTAATATAAGGATATGGTGTGTATATATAGTCATAAACAATATAACTGTGCAAACATTGTGCAGTGGATAAGACATGTCAGGAAGATAATATACTCAAATAAACATGATATACATATATATGGTACATACTGTATATGGATGGCTTTATGATACAGAATAAATACATGGAGAAGTGCATTGATGCATAGTAGATGAAGCAATGCAATATGGACAGAAAGTGACAGTGCAGTAGTGTATTATACTCCCTGAATAGTCCATAATTGGACAGCGGTTCTCATACTGTAAAGGTCCTCCAAGGTGGGTAACTGAGTCCTGATGAGGCGTTTTTCACCACCCGCTAAGGGCTTTACAGTCCCAAAGCCTATATGTCACCTCAAATACACCTGTGAAAACCCCATTAAAATTCATTCAGTACTTTTTAACGTGATGCGTGCGCAAACAAAACAGACAGACAGACAAAAATTCCAAAAACCATCGTAATTTGTTCTATTATTAATTTTACGTCCCCCTAAATTATTTTTTCGCAAATATATTTAATGTACAGAGACTTTACAGTTTTCTTATATGTGCTAAATAAAGTCAATCATCTTGACATCCAAGTTGCATGTATAACCACCATGACTTCTCCTTATTCTATTGATGAACACAAAGCAATCTTGGAATCATTTACTACAGTATTTTGAGTACCGACTCCTTCCTCTTCCTGCAGCTGTAGAATCCTGTTTGTTTGCACATCCCGATGAAGTGTTGTTTTCTGAAACATCCCGTTCCTCTTTATGGGAATAAAAACTGCATAAACGCAACACATTTCACATGTATTTGTTTTAATCCACCGTCTTCTGTAGTAGTGTTAATGAATTCGCAAGATTTCAATTTCATTTCATCAGCTTCAGATTCTGTGCATGAATGAATTCTAAGATGTTATGAATGTTGGAGTCCATGTGAATGATAAATGGTGCTAATGATCCTTCCTCCCCTTTTCAGGAATGGTTTGTTCCATTCCAAGGATCTAGCTCTCATTTTCCCCTTTCAATAGAACTAATGATCTCCCTCATATAAACACTGAATTACCTTCTGGATCATAACAAGCTTTGAGGTGCTTTGATTTCCTTCTGCTAATTGCATATTTCCACACAACTTGCCATCCTAGATATTTCAGCAGCTGGATTATGTTTGTTGGTCTCAGAGACAACAGCACAACCCCCCCCACCCCACCATTCTTTACCTTTATTAAAGCTTTCTCCTTGGCACCTTTGTTCTCCCGTGATGCATTTCCTCTCCAGGAGTTTGTTTACTTGGGATGGGAAAGAAGAAAAAATGCAGTGCTTTAAAAGCCTGCAGCATGGGAGCTACTTCAGGATATTCATATTCATACTTTGGCTCGGCTCCTGAAATGCTTTTATGGAGATGCTGTAGTCTCTCTGACGGAGATCAATAAAAGCTCTGTTCAGCTCGGTGAAAGTGGAGAAGATGAAATCAGACTCTGTCTCCTCAGTGCCGTCAGTATCACAGTTGCAGTGGCCCAGTTCAGGAAAACAGCATTGTGTTCTTGTACAGGAGTCTTGGTATAGTTAGTGAGCATTCCTGGTGTTACACTTAACCCCATATTGTGAATAAATGGAAAGAGAGAAAAGATTTCGCTCTGCATGGCACAGTGGGTAGCATTACTGCCTCACTGCTCTGAGATTCCTGGTTTGATCCCAAGCGCATGTGAATTTCATAGTTTCCATTTGTGGGGTCTGTGGGGTTTCATCCAGGTTCGCTGGTTTCCCTAAATGACTTCAAATGACCCCTAGTTTGTATGTGTAGGCACTTTAACACAAAGAATTTCACTTTCAACATGCCACTTTTGCTAACATTTGGCAATCCATGCTCTGTTTTCAGAGTCTCCAAATCCATCTTGACCCTGACCTGGACTAATCGTCTGGCTATAAATGAGAAACCAGTGGGAATTCTCCCACTGTGTTGAGTAAATTAAGATCAAATGGCATTCAGCACCAAATATCACAAATGAATCTTATCACCAACAGCGCTGTAATTTTTATTTATCTTTTGAACTTAGACTTAATGCAAATCGCTACCTTCATTCATTCAACCTTTGAGCTCAGAGCATCAATTATCTGTTCTAATGGTAATCACGTTTCAAACATCCATGTCAGGTTGTTTACACAACGCTGTAGAAATCATTACAGAGACTTAACTCTGGTGTTTTTGTTTGTTCAGCTGTATGGACACTGGAAGTATAATGTGCTGAAAGGTAAAGACACAGTAAAAGAATATACATAAATTATTTTAGCATCGATCTCTCATTTTAAAAGCTCTCTGCATGTTGCGCAGTCGGTCAATATGGCAAGACCCGCCTCCCACTATGCGCCCGGATCAATATCTAATGGGTCGTTACAGATGTTATTCTGTCTTGTATAATTGTTTGGTGGCTCATTTGGAATGAGTTCTTGTGAACTTTATTATGGATTGTGTTCAATTATGACAACAAGATCAAGAGCAGGGTCTAGATGCTAACAAATACATTGATTTTAATGTGTTAATCAGTGTTGAAGCAGTTCTGTGAATTTAGTCTTTTTTTTTTTTTCAGCCTAAGCTTCATGAGAACATGAGCAGGTCACAGGGAATGCAGCCTTAAGCAAAGCTCGAAGTGTTCATGGACGCATGGGTGGATCCTACCTTGCATGGACCGCAGAAGCGGTAACCGACTACTAGGCTACGAAGAATAAAATGATTAAAGTAACAGACAGATTATCTAAATGATTACCTGATTACCGGTTCCTCTGTCACAGAACCTTTGAATTCTGATGGGACTATTTAGCGAGACCAATGCCCAAGACTAAGATGAGTCCAAGAAAACATCCTAAGACCAGAATTTTGGTCTACAGCAAAATATCTCAATGGACCAAACTAGCACATGACAAAAATACTATATGAATCACAATAAATCTACAAAAATTCTATCCATTTTTTTCAGCTCTCATTTTTTCATGACCTAGTTTGGCTTCTATAACCATCCAATAAAAGATAAATGACATGCATTTATGTAAATTATTTAGTCAGCAGATTAAAGCAGTGACTAGGTAAAAAAAAAAAAGACATTAGCACAGAAAAGGAGTCCCTCCCTGCTGTTTTGGATCTAGTCCTGTCTAATGTTACCACTATCTGTTAACAGTTTCAGGTTATACATTTGCTTAGGATAACACTGCATAAAAAACAACATTTACATCCTTTAGAAAACCTTCTGTCATATCAGTCAAGGTCCGCTGAGGATCCAAGCCTCAGAAATACTGCGTAAGAGAGACATGACTGGGATTATCCCTGGCCTGATTTTTTTTCATTATTATTATTATTTTTTTTTTATTATTTTTTTAAAATAGCATGACGCATTAACCAGGACGTAGCTGTGGCTGCTTCTAACAGCTGTTTTGTTGGGCGGATTGATGAATCATGAGTCTTTGTGGAGGCAGGAGGTTATGGAGGAGGGAAAATACAATGCTCTGCTGCCAAACAGGTGATTCATGTTTCTGTTTTGATCAAGTAATGAAGGGAGCATCACAGATCACTAGTGAGGTCATCATTCGTATAGAGATAATGAGTCACACACCACAGGGGTAGTAGCATCCTAAATATACACAGTCAGTGAAGTTAACCTGCAAGCTGTCTGTCATTATGTTTGTTCAGAGAACCTCATAGTACAAAGTAAGCTGGATTTTTACCTGTGCTAATTTAACATGTGTTTTCATGATACATCCAGTGAGGATACAGGACCCAAAAGGTGCAGGCTCTTTGTTAGCACCTATAATAATAAAGAATGCAGCAGGGGTAGAGCTTTGTTCAGAAAAATCCCACCAATTCCGCTCACATCACCTTGCTGATAATCCATCTAATGCACGCACAGTCTCAGTCGTTTATTATGGGTTAAACACCTGTCATTTTTCATCAGGTATTTTGTTACATATGTTGTATCTTGTGTGAAGGTACAGATCTGGAGGGTTCTGATTGTGTAATGATGTCAGTGCCATCAATAGACTGTAAAGAACTAGACAAACCCTCCCTGATCTCAACAACATGTTTCCTTAAGAGGTTTTGAAGCTTAACTGTGGATTTTTGTGGGAGTCCAGGTTCTCGCGAGCTGGGCAGGAGCTGACTCCACAAAAACCCAAGTTAATCCATAAATGGGCAAATGGGTGGAACGAGCAGAGGCTGGTTGTTGTTTGGAACATACCTACTTACCTCAGTTACCACAGGCTAGCTAGTTTAGTTTTAGCTTAAATTGCTTACTTAACTTACATTACTTTATTTTGATAGACTCCATCATCCATAACCTACAGGTCATCCTGTGACAATTTCTACATTTCTTGTCATAAGTTAAACTACAATGATTCCAGTTAGGAGGTTAGATAAATTGATACATAGCATACAATTAGTGGTTTGACACCTGCGATACAGCTGTCACGCAAATCATTAACACCCCTAATTATTTATAATTTAATATTATATATATATATATAAAATATCATTTTAACTGATGAGTTATATAAAAAAAATCAACCCAGTTGTCATGAATGGGAAATCTGGATCAAACCCATTTTTGTACCAGTCTGTAAACATGTTTATTTCGGTTGCAAAGTTGAACATTTTTACATAAGGCTCTATGGGGATCAACACTTTTGGAACCAGCTCAAGGAACCTCGCATTTTGGCTTCCACATTAGGTTCATTTTTCAGAACTGCAGGTTGCCCCATGACAAAGTCTGGTGACAGATTTAGATACTGAGTGGAATCTATACCCAGGTGTGCTGTAAAGGGTGGTAAATAAGGACAATTTCAAGTGTCTCTAATAACAGAGCTCCTCAATGAATCTATGCCAAGGGAAAAGGGTTGGCTTTGTCAAAGGTGAGGGCTCAGTATATAAGCCTACCCCAAACTCCACAGCCTAAATGCCAATGTCTGGTGACATGTAATAAACATAATAATAATGGCCTGGCACCAGTCATGACTCATCTCAAATGTATGATTTATAAGCTAAGACTGTAAAAGATCCCCTTAAAACACATTTCTAATGATTACTTTTATGAAAAATAATAGAAAAACTGCATTCCCTGATGCCGATCGTCCCCATGCCCAGTGTGTCCTTCTGTATGAATCTGGAATTTCATTGAAATGACAATGTTGTAAATCAATTAACTGTGGAGTATTCCATTAAGAGACCCTTGCAGAGCAGTCTTTATTGTGCTAGGCATAGCACTACAGTATGTGACATAAGTCATCTGATCTTCAAATCAACTGTTAATCTGTCACAAATGAAGACAAATGATGCTCCTATCTTTAAGCAGATGATTTCCCACTTGGGTGACGGATGGCTTCACTGTGGTCTATAGTAAGTCTGTGCTGTTTTCCAACATTGTTTTTCCTTGCATTTGGAAAGGAATATTTTTGCAAGGAACATTGGATGTAGTGTTTACTACAAATACTGCATCTTACATCATGCATGTACAGTATGTCTGTACAGTATATATGTTAGCGACATAAACAAAAACCTAAATCATCTCTTTCAATGTTTTTAGTTTACTTTCATTGTCCATAGACTAATTAGGCACAACAGATTAGGCAAATCTGATGCTGATAAACAAAATTAAATCCATAAAGCTGTATCTAAGTATAATTATTTTCATTTCTTTTATTTTTCGGTAGCACTATGAACTGTGAACTGTCTGCTACATCAAAAAGCCTGTGGTGCTCTCATATCAGTGACGAGGAACCAATTATCTTTACATAGCATTCATACAGCAATTAGGTCCCCCTTGAAAGCATCTGAAAGTCATACCAGGAACGAAGCACATTCTTTACTGACTTAAAACGATCTCCCAAGCCATCACAGCTTTTTACACTCTCCCTGATGGCATGGAGGACTAATTAATCCAGTTCTCCTTCCTTCCTTCCTTCCTTCTACACTACACATCATTGCTGAAATAAAAAACAATACTTTTACCTGTGTTCTTTTTTTAATCCAAAGACAATGAGGAAAATGGGAAGAGATAAAAAGAAGAAAGAATAGGACAATACAGATACTGACAAAGAAAGAGAGTGATGCACAGAAAAACACTCATTTAGACATAAACATAAAGCAAAAGACTTTTAGTATTATACAAAGTATTATACAAGGGGCATTCAAGTCAAACCAGGACTTTCTACCTTGATGGTATCCAAGCACTATGTAGGGTGGACAAGCCATTAGTCCACACACAATGTAGTGCCCTTAATTAGAGTTTAGAGTGGAATTTGGGATTCAGTCTTGTATTAAAAGCTAGTTAGTGTTTTACTGGTGTTGAATGTGGCGTTTGGCAGACAGCTGCTCTTTCCGACTGTTGACCATATTGACCTACTTTTACCCATGCTGGCGACCAACAGTTAGTGTAATTAACGATTGAAAGAACACCGACAGTATGGTGTGGAGTGAGACATATAGTTAAACGTCCCAGTGCCCAGGTCATTGAACGCCTCTTTCCAATAACTAGCTTCTGCTGTTCATCCCAGGTGATTCATCTCCCTGTCAAGACCTAGTGATCTCCCTGGACAACAATTGGATCACTCCTTCAGTCACTGCCCACAATCTTGAGGTAAGACACAGATTACTCAGGTGCTTGTTCAGTCCCTTGTTATTCTAAGACTGGACTACTGCAACTCGCTCCTGCCATGTCTGCCTCTGTCCACCATTCGTCCCCTGCAGGTGATCTGAAATGCAGCTGCACGTCTAGTCTTCAACCTTCCCAAGTTCTCCCACACCACACCACTTCTTCGCTCCCTGCACTGGCCTCCTGTAGCTGCCCGCATCAAATTCAAAACCCTGGTGCTCGCCTTCAAAGATAAAAATGGCCCAGCACCCACTTACCTCTCAGCTCTAATCACACCACGCACCACACCACGTTCCCTCCGATCTTCCAGCACAGCTCGCCTCGTCCCACCATCTCTCAGAGTTTGAGGAAGACATACATCTAGATTGTTTTCTGTTCTGGCACCTAGGTAGTGGAATGACCTTCCTTTAGATAGACACCCGAGTCTCAGCCAATCTTTAAACGATGACTAAAGACCTATCTGTTTCTTCAATGTTTGAAATGTCTGTTACTTTCTCCCCCTCCAAAAAAACCCCTTCCCAACAGGATGTAACTGATGGCACTTAGTTAGTAACCTAGTAAACAGTGTAAGGATCTATACAATGATGGAAACTTCAAAGCACTTTTTTAAGTTGCTCTGGATAAGATCGTCTGCCAAATGCCTTAATGTAAATTACTCGGTTGGAACTAACTGTTGTATAAAGATAAATAAAGTTAGTTTTTACTCTCATAACTGTTCTATATGTTCATAATTATTCTGCACCATTAAAAGTCCAGATTTGACTTGGATGCCCATGTGCATGCTAGTAAAATAGTTGTAGTCTTGTTTAGCCTATTAACAATATGACAGTAAGAAATTATAGTAAAAAGAATATGGGCAGTTTTTTGGTGATAGACTCAGAGGTCTGAGCCCTACATGATTACTGGTCAAACGCCACAGACCTGGTGGATGAATATAATCAAATGCCACACTGGAAACTTTGCTTGATCATGTGTAAGTAGATTTTTCTTTTACAGTATATTCCCAGTAAGAGACAGAGACAGAGACAGACCTGAGTAGTAATGTGATTTTATATTAGGACAAGATTGTTTTAAAAAGTAATCCATCTTTAATCTCATTATTCCATAGGCTGTGGGCACTTCTAACCTTAATCTAACCTTAATCAATAAGAAAATAGAATTAAGTAAGAAAGATAATAAGACATATTTTACAGAATACCCAGGGCATCTATAATTCACGTTCAGTAACTGCTTGATCCTGAACATGGTGGGGGCGAATCCGGCGCCTCTTCCAGGAACACTGTGTGAGGGCGGAAGGACATCCAGTCACTCATATTTAACCAGCAGAGGTCACTAACTCCAGAATCCTAGTCATATGCATATTTTGTGGTTTTGGTTCACCTTTTGTTTTCTTCACTATATTGTGTAGTGCTATAGCCAGGTCCATGAGTTTGACTGTTTATGAAATAGTTTTAATGCAAATTTCAATAACTCAAAAAAAGTCAGTCTATAAATAAAAACGTATATAGCCATAACTATATGTATAACTGACCTTCACACCCAAATGTGGTTCTTCATCAAACTGTTGCCATAAACGTTAAAGCTCACAATTGTACAGAATGTCTTTGGATGCTGAAGTGCTATAACTTTTACTGTAACCTTTACTGTACCTAAAAGGTCCAAACCTGAAGACATAGTGTGTTAAGGTTGGAGTGAAAGAACTTGAGAGTCCTGTACAGAGCCTTGACTGAACTTAACCCCAATTAACACCATACAGTATGGAATAAACTAGAACTGGATCCTCCTAGCCATCCTCCAACATCTAGTGGAAAGCCTTTTCAGAAAAGTGGAGGTTGTTATAACAACAAAAGTGAAACAAACCTGGAATAGGATGTTCAAGAAGCACATATAAGTGTGATGGGCAAGTGTCCACAACCTTTGGCCATACAGTATGTCAGTGGAACGTTAAAAAAATCTAACTGAATGCTGTTTTTTTATGCCAATATTGTCTGTTAACAAACAAACATACCCTTTGGTATAAACTTTGGTGTAATTAACAGTCCCCTGTATAGGTCTCTTCCAAATGGTTGAGATGTTGCTTCATGGTAAATGTATCAATACAAAGGTACAAATATCAAGAAATCTGAAAAAGTCACATAAAATGCTTACTTTTTGTATGGTGGTGTAACAACATAAGCAACCTAAACCAAGTGGTAGAGATGACTCAATCAGGGTAAGTTTGACAGACTTTTCAAGATGATATACTGTAGTAACTCAAAGTGTGCTCTACTCAAAACAGCTAAGCAGAATGTTAAATGGTACTGTATAAGTAGCAGGTTTAAATAACTTGTGGCTTGTTTATAGGAGGTTGGAGAAAACCAGAGAGCTTGGAGCTTCCCCATGCCATTACAGGGAGAATGTGCAAAGCTCTATACAGACAGAACTCAGAATTGAACTGAAGACAAAGATTGAACTGGTTCAGGATTGAACTGGGGGAACCCACACACATTTCATTATGACCTTTGTTGGAATGCCAAGGGCTGTGGAAGGTTGTCAGTAGCTACAGTAGTAGGAAGCAGGATTGCAGGATAAAGATGAAACGCAGTAACAGTGTGGACTAGACAAGGTAACTCAGGGCATCATTTCAAAACACATTTCTTCACCAAGAACTTTAAAGCAATCACGTTGTGATTGCTAGAAACAGGCTACGTCTCAACTTGGACACAAAACAGAATTGGACAGTGAAGCAACACAAGCATGTCATGTGCGTCTGATACTGTATGTGACATCTGGAGAAGTAGGAATGTTCCCTCCCATGATTCCAAACATTCTCTCTGACCGGAAATGATTCAGTGTAAAGAAGAAGGAGAGGTCAGATAACAGCTAGGATGTCTCCACTCTTCAATTGGTTGACCAACAATCAATCATTGATTCGCTAAAATGAAACGAAAAGGTGTTTAAAAACTACATGAGAAACAATACATGGCATGTCTTACATCATGAGTAGGATTGAAATGGAAGTCAAAGGAAAGAGATTGAAGGTCAGATGGGGGTTTAATATTATATCTCTGTCAGGAGCTGCAGTGCCCCCTGCTGATACTGACAATGTATTACACTTAAGTAATAAATATTACAGCTTACACTGAATGATCACTTTACTAGGTACGTTCATCATTAATTCATAACCACATTTTTGTTCACATTTTTGAACCGGATGCAGATGGACTATACACTTTATCACCATCCAGTAATTGAATGTAGCTGATTTGTCTGTCCCACATTACTCTGTAGTGTCAGATATTGCAAGAAATTATTTTTCAGTGAGGCCTTATGATGTAATGCTTAGACTTTATTCTTGCATCCAATATCACCGTCAGTGTCACTGCACTTTAGTGTCGTCATATAATGATTATGATGATGATTACAATCTTTCCTGTGTGCACGTGAATGCTTTCTTTTATTAACCTACAGTATGTGTTCATTTTTTGTAAAAAAAAAAAAAAGAACTTAGATAACCAAGCTGAAAAAGAAGGCCATGAGATGGTGAGTCACTGCCTGCAGAGGAGGATGAACCCAGATGATCTCAAGTGTATTTATGTGTGTGTTCATTCATCACCTGACAATGTCCTAAAGTTGAAACTAATCGCAATTTGTGACAGGGCATAGATTATCTCAGTGATTATAGTCCATGCTCTGTCATTTCTTCCATTCACCTGGAACCTCTGTAGCCAGTGTATTACCATTGTATTTATTCCCATTTTTATGACCGTGAAAGGACATCCTAGCGACATTCACACGCTCATTCTCACACTTTGGGCAATTTAGGAACGCCAATTGGTCTAATCTGGATGTCTTTAGATGGTGGGAGGAAACCGGAAACCCAGAGGAAACACACCAATCATGGGGAGAAAATGCAAACTCCATGCACACTCCATTCCCTGTGGCGCGAATCGAACCCGGACCCTGGAGGTGCAAGGTGACAGTCATGCTCATGATCACTACGATGGTGTGTTTTTAGCCTTCAGACTGTGTTTACTCTGTTTATTCTGTTTAGCTCCGA
This sequence comes from Heterobranchus longifilis, assembly GCA_028570985.1. Classification (NCBI taxonomy): domain Eukaryota; kingdom Metazoa; phylum Chordata; class Actinopteri; order Siluriformes; family Clariidae; genus Heterobranchus; species Heterobranchus longifilis. The sequence goes on from JAOVVB010000046.1 coordinate 6,237,967, forward strand.
TTTCCCTTTATCAGTATTCATCTCACCTCATTGATCCCTTAAGAGGCATCACTTTCCCACTTCCAAAAATAATGTGAGAAGATGAAGAGTGTGTATTGTGTCTACAGTATGTGTGTGGAGCATCAGTGACTCCTCCAGACAGCCCAAGTTCTCTTTCTATTTTTTTCTGATTATCTCCTTTTTTTCCGGTAAGAAGAGTGTGGAAAAGCAGCGGCGCTTCCTGATTTAAATCTGAAACTTAGAAAGATTTACTGTACTACAGGACCATTTATGCCTTTCATTACACTGTAACATTATCATTAAACAAAGTTATCTGTTTAAAAATTAACAAAATACAGTACATGATATCCTGGTGTGCTAGGCCTTATGATATATTACGTTATGTCTGTGTTTCGATTTTAGTCTATTCAAGCTATCGAAATCTCTTTGTGATATTCATACTGTACATCGTTAAATTGCTCTGAATAATCTTTTACATAAAACATACCAATAATGAAACAATTAAAGTTGTTTTTTCTCTTTTTTTGAACTAAAGATCTAGAGAATAGATGTGGGTCATGTAACAAAAATATGATGTATATCATAATACACAATATGTATCACAATATATAACTTTGCAAACAAAGGCCCAACAAAGCAGTCGAAATAAAAGGATGAGATGGTTAAAAAAGAATTATTTGCATTTTTTAAATGTATTTTAGTGTTTATTGTAATTTCCAATCTAATTTAATAATCAAGTCATATTTCATATAAGTATAATGCTACATAATTACAATATCAGTTTTGTGTCATCATATTGCTCACTGCTACCGGAATGCACCTTTAGCATTTAATAAGTTTACCTACAGTATAGTATGCACTTCTGGTTAGATGCTAATCGCATTTCATTGGCTCTGTACATGTACTTTGCACAATGACAGTAAATCTAATCTAATCTAATCTAATCTTCGACTTTGTTTGCGTGGAATTTAATCTCACACTCATAACCACTTATTAAACAATTTACAGCACTAGCTGTTGAATTTTAAAATTAACTAATGATTTTTTTATGATATAAGGGCGTTTTTTATTTAAAATTTTAAAGTTCATTTTAAAGTATCATATCTTCACTTTGTCGATTGCGATGAAACAAAACCTATATGTTCCCTCAAGCTCGACCAAATACACTTGTGAAAACCCCATCTTACTCATCTTACGTCCCCACAAAAAAATTTCTCGCAAATATCATCAATGTACAGACACGCCGACTTTACAGTTCTATTATAAGTATAGACACACATTACTGTTCAAAAGTTTGGGGTCACTTGCAGATGTCTTTGTTTTTGTTTAGTGATTGATTTTCTACATTCTATAACAATACTCTGGATTTCAAAACTATAAAATAAATATGGAATTAGGTAATTACGTAACAACGACAAAAACAACAGTTAGTTGTTATTTTAAGACACAGAGGTCAGCCTTTCTGTAATAGTTCTTGCAAGA
>JAOVVB010000046.1:6255608-6268959 GCA_028570985.1 Heterobranchus longifilis
CCAAGGTTCCACTATATCTATTTGGCAGATGTAAAGCATACATGTCTATGTTTTTTGTGTTAGTCCATTTTTATTTTCTTTTATTACTATTATTATAACAGCTCAAGGAGCAACATGTTTGTGCACTTTATGATCTCATTAAGATGTTTATTAATTTATTACCTCAAAAGTATTAAAAGTGTATGTGAATACAATTCTTAAGTTAATAACAAACTATACATAAATTCTTGACCAATCATGTGTCAGCTGTAATAATAATTGCGGTCAATTGTGCAGCACTATTGTAGGTAAATCACCAGGGAGCACTTGATGCAATATCATGATACCTAGATGCTGATTTAATTTGTATTGCGATTCTATAATTATCACAATTTTATGTATATTTTATAAGTAATGCTTTTTATTTACTTATTTATTTACATTTACTTACAATTTTAAACAAACTTGGTTTGTTAGACTTATGAACAAATTGGAACTCTCGAAACGGACCTGGTTCATATGTAGGGGATTTGTAGCAGATTTTGTGTCTGGTGTGTGTTAGTAATTTCATTATTTTTATTATTGTTTATAACTGCCTGAAAAAACAGCACAAGCTAATTGTTTTGAATCCCACCCCCTGCTACACTATGCACGCCTGTCTCAAAATCTGGTTTCTAAATTGAAATACAACTAAAATTCTATTCAGTGTTAATAAACTAGGCAGCACCGTGGCTTAGTGGTTAGCCCTGTCGTCTTGCACCTCCAGGGAGTTTGCTTGTTCTCTTTGTGCTTGGTGGGTTTCCTCCTACAGTCCCAAGACATGCAGGCTAATTGACGTCCCCAAATTGCCTGTAGTGTGTGAATGAGTGTGTATGTGTGCAATGGATTGGCACCCTGTCCAGGGTGTACCCCGCCTCGTGCCCTAAGTCTTCTGGGATAAGCTCCAGGCCCCACCCGACCCTGTGTACAGGATAAAGTGGTACAGACGGTGAGTGAGTGAGTGAATAGACTAAACTATAAATGTTTAGTAGTATATGGGCTTGCCAATTTCTTTTTTTTATATTTAATTTTTATTTATTTATTTCTTTTGCAATTTATTCCCGTCGTCCACTTCTTAGAATACCGACTCGGTTGTCCTGCGGTCACGGTGTCGCTTGTCGCACCTGTTAATTTGTTGACAGCATGTGCTTCCACATAACTGCCTTTATATCTGCAGTTCTTAGCGGTGCCATGTCAGTAAAGCCCTTTACACAGATATATTCCTGAGCTGCTGTCCTGCATTATGCATGTGTGCTGCGTTGTGTTAAATCGCTCAGCTGTACGCTGCTGTCGTGGGCGTCCCTTCCAGACAGACCTCATGGCCTCTTGGACATTGCTGGAAATCGAATTTATGAAGTGAGGCGAACAATTCTTTCTGTCGTGCATCTTATACCTCTCTGTTTTAATAAGAGAAAATAAGACGTTATTAATCTCAGGTGAGATCAAGAGATGATGGATGAGGTGGAGAGTGCTGAAATAAAATGTACATGAATGTATAAATATGATCTAAAAATTGCAATTATTTAAAGAGACATACTCGAATGTTAAGTGCAAAGAAAATAGTGCCAGGTTTGTTTGATTGTATTGCTTTTGCTCAGTGGAAACGAAGCCTCGGGCATGTCTTCGTGCCTGCGGCTCAGATCAGATACTGTGATGTAATGTGTTAGTTTTTCCTTTAGACACTCTGCATGACTGGGTGGTACAGGTTGTCCTTCTTGTGCTTTCATAGAATGAGCAGTTAGTTCTCTTGCTTTGTTTGTCCACGGTCTGTTAGTGTTTTATAGCTTACAAACTGCTTCAAACTATTTTATTCATTTTTATTTTTTGGAATGAGAACCAGCAGATCGGAATTTATTTGACTTTTTTTTTCAGATCAGGTGTATTTCCATTCAGATATGTTTGAACGGGAATTTTTATTCATTTCCAAAATGCATGTTCTGTCCTAGTTTTTTTTTGTCTTACACTAATCCCGGTAGTAGAATTAGGTTTCCCCACATGCAGCACATTGTTTCACAGCGGTTCCCCAACGCTCTCACACGCTCTCACACGCTCACACACGCTCCCTTCAGGTTTACTTTCATTCACTCAGTCATGTTCTCTCAACAGAACTGTTTTCTGGCAGAGAATAAACACATGCTTTGCTAACCAGTCGTCATTAACCACTGCTTTGATTGACCTTATAAATCTGTTTTTAAAAATGTTTTTCCATTCTCTTCTATAAGCTGTGGAGTTTCTTCTGGATTTCTCATACTGATTGATTGATCGGTTCTCCCACTTAGCCGGTCCGTATGATGATTATGGTCTGCAAGTTCACACCCCTTTTATAGATTTTACCCCCCAGCACAGCTCTTCTTTACATTAACAATGGAGTTTTTACATTTTCAGGGTGTTCGTGTTTGTCTGTCCAAGATTACTGTTGGTGTGACATCTCAAGAGCTCGTGGTTGAATGTTTGCATGATTTATGTAAAGTTATCCTTGTGACCAGCAGATGGACTGAGGCTGTGTTCAAATTAACAGCCTGAAGTGACTCGATTCTGATTTTTGACACAGATCATATTTTCAGGGCTGTCTGAATGCACCAATTAGGTGTTTTTCAGATCACACGTGTATCCGATACATGGTCATGCATGGGATTTCATAGCAGCGCTAGCAACGGCTGGTAAAACAGCTGAAGCGAGCCGTCTGGCTTTCTTTATTCTAACGTGCCTTGCAATTTGAACGGTTTTAAATTTTCTAACTGATTCAAACAATGTTGAGGTCACAGCAAGGTCAAATTTGAGACGGCTTCTTTTCTGTTTAAAATGTTGTTTAATGCTGTTTGTCACTCAAATTAGAGACCTCCCTCACCAACATGTCTAGTCCTTCCTGTTACTACTTGCTGACTTCTACTTGTTTTATGTACAGATTTAAAAATTACATAAAACCAGGAATAGATAGAAGCTGTTGGAGTTAATCACAGGTAGACTAATGATTCGATTAGATTTTTTTTCCGGCATTAATTTGCCTTAAGGAGCTATTTTTCTTACAGATTTGTTGTACTAAAAACTACTTACATTATCTAATAAACTCTAAAATGATGTGAAACCTTTCTTGATTGTTTTAGACCGAATGTCTCGTACAAAAGCACTGGTCTTCTGCTCCATACTCCAGTCCAGTGGAAGGCAGTATTGTGCCAACCAGCCATAAACTAAAAAAATATATATATATTTGTCTGTTACAGATAAATCAACTTTTAAAAAAGATTGATTAAAACCTGTAATCTGTTTAATTGTACAACTCTTACATTTATACTGTAGATGCAAAATTTGAGGAACTAAAGGACACAAGTCATAGTCTCAGGCCTGGTACCATCAGATCTGAAGTTTAAAAAGTGCTTGCACAGGAGAGTTCCCATAGTCCTGGGAGATCAGGTCAGCTGATAGCTCAGTATCATGTGTGTAATGTGAGTGTGTGGAACAGTCTGTGACAAGAGATGGAAAAAAAGCCAAAAAAAAGCTTGGGTTTCTCTTGGCAAAATCTTCTCCTACTGTGCTATATTCCTCGCCTCCTTCTGGGATAACACCCAGTTCTGATAAAGAGCTTTCTTTCTTTCTTTCCCGCCTTTGTTCCCCGAAAAGTTTTTTTTTTTTTTCAGGAAGGGAGTACTGAGCTACCTAACTGGCAGTGTGTCATACTCTCCTCTTACTCTGTCGTTACTTATATTCATGAGAGCTTGTTATTCAGCTGCGTGCGTGTGTTATTTTCCATTACAAAACGGTAATAAAACAAGTCCTTTCCAGACATGTAAGTGTATGTAAGGTCAGACAGATAAGCATCTTCGCCCTCAGGTCCGTCTGTGGCTTTACAGAGTGTTTGGTTGGAAACGGCCTTGTGTTTTTCATGTTCATCGCTGTAGCATTTGCTGGGTCAAGGTGGCTACTTTGCACATGAAAGGCACGCTGGATTCCAGCAGAGTCACGTCTGCGTGCTCGCTGCTCCCAGACGGCCTTAGATGGCCTCACATGCCACAGAGGAGCAATCAACATGGTGACAGAATGAATCGGCCCTCCGGGGAATCAACCCCCACGTTCAGAGATGGCGACAGTCGCCAAGCTTCTGAGAGTTTTAAAAAAGATGCAATGGAATCGAAAGCCGTTCTCGAATTCTGAATGACGAACGACTAAATCTGAAAACATAATGTATCAGTTTTACAGTATAACGTTTATTAGACCGGTACATTTTCTGAAGAAAGTAGCCACCTTGACCCAGCAAATGCTTCTGAAGAAAATGTGAGTGGTGCTTGCCGTGGCAAAACTCAGGCCTCTGGGCCTCTTTATAATGACAGTTTTCGGGATCAGTTGCTAAGTACACTCACTAACCACTTTATTAGGAACATCTAGCTGTTCACACAGCGCAGTGCAAAAGTCATGCAGACGCAGGTCAATGTCTTCAGTTAATTTTCATATCGAACATCAGAATTTTAAAAAATGTAAACAATCTTTTTGACTGAGTGATGGATGTTGGAACCAATTGGGTTGGTTTGAGTATTTTGTAAACTGATGACGATCTGAGACTTTCACTCTAAAGAATGAGTAAGCAAAAATGATGAGAGTGGATGAGGGGATCATGGGTCAGATCAATTTGTGCTGCTAGGAAGAAAAGAGCGTTTTATTATATATAATCACTCTCTACAACCATTGTGAGCAGAAAAGCATCTCGGCATGTGCAAAACCTCCAACCTTAAGGTGGGTGAGTTACAACAGCAGAAGTCCACATTGTGCATCACTTTGTGTCAGTTAAGAATAGGAATCTGGAATCTGTGTAGAGACTCACCCAGACTCACCCAAACTGGCCTGTTTTTTTGCTGTTGAGTTTTAATGTGTTCATGTTGATCATAGGCTCCTGATATAGCTAATCTACACGCGGTACCATCCAGAAAACTCCATGAAAGCTCATGTGCATTGGAGTCTTGACAGACTGGCCTATCCTTTGCTTATATTGCCAATTTCATTTGTCGTACTTGAACAATTAATTTTATTTATCTTAATTTATAGTTATGGTTCTTTAATCAGTGACAATAATGTTTTTCAAAAATTTTTAACGGTCCTTTTAGTCCTTCGCAAATCAGTACAATGATGGGTAAGAATCATTGTAACTAACTGCCCAGTTTTAGTTTTGCAGTTTTAAACAATTAACTTAAGCAACTGGGCAGTTAGTTACTTCAGATAGAAAACTGCATTAATGCATGCAAAAGCTATGATTTGACATAACAGGTTGAGATGTACATTAGAGTATTACATATAGCTGAATAAATAAAGATTTTAAGAGGGTGATGCCTTTCTCACAGAATTATTTTTTTCTTTCTGTGGTGTGATTTAAGGAAATCCAGGTGGAAGGGATTGTGAGTCGTGTCATTTTAATCTGTACTGTGATTCAGCGAGGTGTCAACCGTCCGATCATATGCCACGACTAGCTATCTCATTGTAACAATATTGATGTTCAACTCACTGCCCTCCCCAAACCACCCAACGCAGAAACAGTCCATTTCTTCCCTTTTAGTTTCACCATAACACACTCGTCAGTGTGTACAAAGAGACTGCCATGTTCTGCCTGAACAAGGCCTCTCCTAGATAGATAGATAGATAGATAGATAGATAGATAGATAGATAATGCATTCTCAATAAAGAGAACATAAGACATTACCTACAACACAACACACCATTATAAACCACATTAATATACAGCTATTCATGTATCTGTACAAATACTGACCTCATATGAACTCATTATTAGCTTCACAACCTTTTGTCCCTGAGAAGACAAACATGTGCCTCTGTCTTTATGCCTCTAAGCACTCAGTTTATTGAGTTTACAGTGGAACAGGTGCATCCTGCTTGTTTGTCTAACTCTGATCGCCTTCTCTGCAGTGCATGAGCGGGACCTGGAGGCGGACATCGAGGGAGACACCAGCGGTGATGTCAGGAGGCTGCTAACACTGCTCCTCGAGGTACACACACCTTCTACTAAGGTGTTCCAGGAAACAGATAAGAAAGAAAATTAAAAAGTACAAATAAAGTAATTGTATAGTGAATAAAACTGTAACATCTAATGTTCCAAAACAATGTTGAAATATTTTATATAGAAAAAAAAAGAGCCTTAAAATCTGGCGATACGCAAAAAGGTTTTACTATTAGGAGACTTCTATTACGAGAGAGAAAACAAAAGAGAAGTCAGTGCCAGATGCATCAAACATTCTTAACCATCCCCAATCAGGTGAACTGAATGATGAATCCCCCTTGATCTTAAATTTGAGGTGCAGAGATTTAGCACACGAGTGACATGTAATTAGGATAGGAAACACCGCTAAACACTTTACAGGTAGTGCCCGACTTAGGAACATTCGAAAGGGTATTATTTCCTTAGGCGCGGTTACTGTTTTTCGTCTCATGATGGTAGTGTGGGGAATGGGGACAGATTTACCAGTAAAATTGTATGCTTTACATTGTATATTTGTGTCAAAGCTGTTTAAGACTCAGTTTGTCGGACTTAAGAACAAATCTAACTTTCGAAAGTGTTCCCGGAACGGAACTTGTTCGTAAGTCGGGGACTACCTGTATAGGGGCAGGTGCATGATGTACCGTCTGCAAATTGATGCCAATGAAGAAAGCTAGTAATAAGAAAAAAGAAAAGGAGAAGAAGATGAACTAGAGCAGTAGTAAAATTGAAGCACTTTAAAATAAACTTAAACGTAATTCCAGAGCATGAGCACTGGCATTACTGGTAAATCAAAAATGCAGGCAGGGCATCTGGCATCAGAAAGAGCATCTGGCGTTAAACCTGTGCCAAATCACATGTGCGGATCTGATGATCTGCTGTGGCAACCCCTAACTGGAGCCTCCATAATAATAATAAGAAAAACGTCTTCATGATATATTCCATTATTCAGAATTTCTTGTCTTTTTATTTTTAAACAGTGGCGATCATAATCTTTTGATTCTCTCATAAAGACTATTTGAGTTGGAGTGAAACTGAGCTCTCCTTGACCGTGCTTTGCTGAACTCACCACCCTTTTCCTCCAGACATGCCAGATCTGATTACAGGCCGGAGTTTAGTAGCACACAGTAGACCGATGGCCCGTGTTTCACTTTCCTGTTAATGAATGCCTGGAGTGGTTCACTTTCCTGCTGTGTGTAGTAGAGTGAAAAGGTCATACGCTGGTTTCTATACACGAGTGAACAAATCCGTAGACCAGGCGCTCGGAATAATCCCATTTCTGGGCTCTCAATAACCAGAGAATCCACTTTTAAGCCTGGATAATTTCCAGGCAACCAAGACATACCGAAGTAAAAATAGTCCAGGGGTGGAGTCAGAGCTGATCTGGCTCCTCCTTCTTAGGTTCTTTGCTAAAACTTTTCCTCAACCACTAGTATAGCTAATAAATATTTAATGTTTTTACTCCTGAGTTGGTATTTTGACCTAAATTTGTATTTACAATTTATAAAGAGCGCATAAACTGTACATATGAACAATTTACACAAACAGTATATGGTCTGCTTCTTTCCCTCTATCAAGTGCGGTGAAATATTTTTTGATATATATATATATGATTACTACTGCGATCGTTGATTTAGGGGAATCGAGATGAGACGTATGAAGTGGACGAGAATCTGGCTGAAGAAGACGCCGTGTCACTGTTTGAGGTAGGACCTGTTTTTCACTATTTTTTACTTTGTATTTCATACATATTTCATAATATTATAATATAATAGCAATATCAGGACTAGTTCCATCAATAAACTGTTTTCTGAGAATAAAAATGGTTCAACAGTTGTGTGTTACAATTCATATACTATCTGTAAAATATACATTTTGTTTGGCGGTATCAACGTAGAATCAGGCAATACTGTTACTGTTTAATATTTCTTAAAATGATTTCATTTATTAAATATGAAGTGATTAAGTAATAGAAATGTTTTCCACCCCGTTCTCAGGCTGGAGAGGGCCGCTTCGGCACAGACGAGTCGACATTCAGCTACATCCTGGCCACCAGGAACTACCTGCAGCTCCAGGTCACGTTCAAAGCCTACGAAGCCGTGAGTATCACACAGCCTGAATAACAAAAGCGTCTGACTGCTGAGAGAACCGTCACTCACTGATCATGTTTCATGCCCAAACTGTCTTAGATTTCTGGAACGGAGATTCTGGATGTCATCGAGAATGAAACTTCAGGAACGCTGAAGAAGTGTTACGTCGCACTGGGTGAGGATTAAAAATGAATGAAGGAAAACTGCAGTACTTGCAAGTGACCTGAAGGTTCTACAACTTAAAAACAGGGGGATCAGCTACAATCTTCTTCTTAAAAACAATCTAAATCATTGACAAATGTTGGCTGATGGGGAAGAGCCCATCACCCAACAAATCCTTAACAAGCCGTAAAAAATTCTAATTATTTACAATTGACAGGTTGCTTGAGCAGGTTCTAGACATCGAAATATTGTAATTTGACACACTTAATATTTATACTTAATATTACTATATATACTTAATATTTAGAAAAAAAAATACTTTAAGTGTTCCTGGCTTCCAACAAATAGGTTCTAATAAGACAACACTGGTATGGGGTTCTAAATGGACCAGTTAGGGGTTCCTTCTGAGGGACAACAAGAGAACTGTCAAGTGTTCAAAATATTTTAGAAGTATACACTTTTCGAAAAAAATTATTTGTAAGGTTTTATTTCATAATTATGGGTTTTTAGCTTCCAAAAAGGCTTCCACATGGAACCATTATGAATAATAAAGCAATTTGCCATAGGGTTCTATACAAATCCATTAAGGGTTCTATTGCAGGGCCTGCAAGCGCACACTACAGGGATTTGGAAGTTCACCTAATGTGCATGTTTTTGGCCTGTGGTGGTAAGCCAGAGTACTCGCAGGAAACCCAACAAGCACAGTAAGAACACGCAAAAACTACACACACAGGGCCCGAAGGCAGGAATCAAACCCGGGACTCTGGAGGTGTGAGGACACTTTGCTAAACACCACCAGTTTTTATTTTTGTAGTATATAATGCATAAAAATTTTCAAGGGTTCTTTAAGCATTCATGGGATAATTCAGACTTCCATTTGGGATCATTTAATATAACAAAACAGCATTGTAGGATTTTACAAACTAAGAACTCGAGTGTTCAAAAAAACATAAAAAGTACACATTAATACAGGTTAGTCCCCGACTTACGAACATTCGAGTTATGAATTTTCAGTTCAGTTCTGTAAGTGAATGCATAAAATGTCTAAAGTCCGGTCTAGAAGCATGAAGATAGAAAATGTCTGTTCTGTGAAGCTGTCCTAATGGTAAATAACCTTAATTTTAGAAAATCCTCAACAAAACATGTTACATTTGTTTGAGATTTGCTGTGTGATTATGGGTTTTGGCCACATGATGGCAGTGTGGGGAAAGGGGACAGAGATTTAGTGGACTGGTTTGCTTTACATTGTACAGTATATTCGTTTCAAAGGCGTGTAAGACTCACTTTGACGGATTTAAAGAACAAATTAGACTTATGTGCTCCTGGAACTCGTTTGTAAGTCGGGGACTAATTGTATGTATTTATATTAAATTCCTGCTAATTGTATAAAAACTAGATAAATAAAGGCGTAAGGAAATTAAATATGTCATCTTCTTAGGCTTGTACCTAGGAATACCTTGTAAATGCTGCACTTTTTAAAAATTTTAATATAATTAAACTTAAATTTAAAGTAAGTGAAAAAATTACTGAACTGCCACAGCCTGAGTGTGAGTTTGGGCTTTTAATACGCTGTGAAAGTGATATAACAATGTGCACAATAATTGTTTCTTTTTTTTTTTAATCCTAACCGAAAGCAAAACTGTAATTATAATTGAAATTATTATTTGTTTAATCACAGCTCTGCCCTTTTTCCTTATTTCTTCTCACTTTTAATCTGTTCTTTTGTTTGCTCGAGTAAATTGAGTAAACCACAATAAAACCAGCACCGGGTTTTCACTCACCACCATAGACCAGTCACACACGGATCATGCTGGAGTGTGGATTGAAGCTATGAATGGATTATATTCAGTATATAAATGCGTTCGGATCTGTTTCTGCTCCTACAGTGAGATGTGCTAAGAATCCGCAGCTGTACTTTGCTCGGCGTCTGAATGCCGCCATGAAGGGAGCAGGTACTGACGAGGACACCCTCATCCGCATCATCGTCAGCCGCTCCGAGGTTGGTCCTGGTCCCGTTTCACTCCCCAGTAGCTGTTAAAATTCATACCCTTTAATCATCATTAACATCCAGAAGGTAAAGATTAAGAAGCATGTAATAATGGATAAAAATAGCAGCTCCTCCTGCTGCAGTCCCTCTAGAGAATGTTATTGAGAATTTTTATTACCCTTTAATAACTAATCGAGTCTGAGCCTAAAAAAAAAAACAATTTAATATCCTGTACATGTTTAAATGCTGTGCATTATTCTTTTTTTTTTTTTTTAACTTCCACATGCTACCACACTCAAACCCGTCACTCTTATATATCGCAGTGCATCTATCATGTCCTGGCTCTTTGTGTTTCCCAGATCGATCTGGAGACGATTAAGGACATGTACCTGGAGAAATACGACGTACCTCTGAAGGAAGCCATCAGCTCTGAGTGCAGTGGAGACTTCAAGCGTCTCCTGGTGGCCATCTGTCATTAAAGCAGGAAGAGGAAAGAACCAGACGCTTACGCTAATAAGGAGAAACTAACACACACAACTGACCGTGGGACATAGTGCACACAACATGTCCAGTTCAACACTATCCGTAGTTCTGATGTGGTTCTGATTTAGAAATCGAATCTGGAGAGAGGCTGTGAAGAAAACAGTGATTTGAAGGTGCATCGTGAATGAATAAATAAATAAATTAGGCAGAGAGGTAACAAATGGTGCAAAGGTTAACTCGCACAACCTGGTGGGAAATTAACTATATGTCCACAGTAGTGCTAACATGTGGTATGTAATGCTATAACACAATGCCAGTATTTTATTTAATTTTATTATATTTTATTTTATCCTAATTGCCTGCCTGATATATGATGGTATCGGTCTAGCTCGCTCTTTAGCGTGAACATGCCTCTTTACATAAAACTTGAATATGCTTCAGTGGCTGTAAGAAAGAAATTTGCTATGCAGTTTTAAAAGTTGTGAAGTAAAGTAAACCAAAAGAGCATTTCATGTCATTTACAGTCAGACACTTTATAACGTACGGTCGGTGAAGTAAGAAATCTGTGACGTAGCTTTAGCTTTCCTCACGTATCATGGCCAGCCTTGTTTCTCTCATTGTGTACTAACACAAATATATTTTAATGTATTAGAAGTCCATTATATTTTACATTATGAGTAATGTTTAGAGTTTATATCACAGCCTATAGCTTAAAAGGTAAAAATGGTCTTAGTGACATTGCTAGAATGAGTAATGACACACGTTCGCCTGCTGCTGTCTTTAAAAAAAAATGCCTTGTCACATTCTTGATAAAATAAATGGCAGCTGGGTTTTTAACAACTAGATTTTAATCCATTCAAACGAATTTTCTTCTACTTCTTGTGACTTAATGTGGCACAGTTTGATGGTGTGTTGTAGCTGTTTTACACAAGAATGACATCAGTCGATGGGACCAGACACTACCTTCTGGAACGATATGAATGAAAGACCAAAAATTGCCTGAAATACATTGTTTAAAATATCCCAATAAATCTTATTAGAAATGATCATATTTTTGTTCTGACATGGTTTGTTATAATTTGCTAATCTTGCGTATCCAGTATGGGCCAAAAATCTATTTAAAAATGTATGATATTGTAAATTGAGGGTGATTGAGGTTGATTTCCTCCTTTAGTGCAATGATTGATATATACAGTGTATATTAAAAATATTAAATAATAGTGGAGATTACATTATAATCAGTGGTAGGCAAATCACACAAATTCTTTACTTTAGTAAAAGTATTTAACCCAGCACTATGTAGAAATTTAGTGGAGTACATATACTGCTGTAGAAAGGCCACCTGAGATTACACCATGACATGGCATACTAGCAATGGTTACACCATGACATACAGTAGTATACCAGCAGGGATAACACAATGACTCGGTGCACAAACAGGGGTTACACCATGGCATGGTATACCAGCAGGGATAACACAACTGGGTGACTGGGTGCACCCACAGAAATTACATCATAACAGGGTGCACCAGCAAGGATTGCACCATGACAGGGTATACCAGCGCAGATTACACAATGACAGTTTATACAAACAGGGATTACACTTTGACATGGTATACCAGCAGGGATTACACAATGAGAGGAAACACCAGCAGGGATTACATGATGATTGGGTATATTAGCAACGATTACTGTAAAGTTTTAAAGTTGAGTAGTAGAAGAAGCGTGTTGCTCGGTCTGTCCGCTGTGTTTCGATAAGCTTTTCTGGTGCCAGGAGAGGCTCAGTTAAACACTCACCCACACATTGTCTGTCAGAAAGGTCTCTGTTTATTAACAGCAAAAGATTTTTTATATGTTTGACCAAACGCCTGTGCCATCGACATGCAATATGTATAAAGAACCAAAAGCTACTGTACACTCAAATACTGTCTAAAGTTACAAGAGGGTTAGCAAATGACCATGCACTAGTTGGCCAAGTGGGCAAATGTTTTGTTTGCTAAAAAGGGAATCCACCGGTGGAGATTTTGAAGGAGGTTTTATAACAGTAGATGAAGATGGCTGTGGTCTGTTCCCCTTGCAGTCAAACACAGAGCAACTTTCTACTCTCAAAGTTATTCTACACACTTATGAGTTTTTCGTTCATTTTGGTGTATTGTTTGTCTGAACATCGATGTCCTTTTGTATATATATTGCACCATGTGCAGATAAAATTATCAAGGATGATAAAATGGAGCCACACTTTTTATTACATAGACATTTTCCACCTACTATGCATCGCACACTGTAGTCAAGCCTACAAACACACATAAGCCTCTGGGAGTCTAGTGGTAAAAAAGATGGGGTAAACTATGAGTTACAGTATGTGGTCAAGGTAAGGTGCACCATGACATGCCAGTAATTAAAAAACAAAAAAAGAAACAACCTTGAAACTGAAATTCATTGTTAAACAAATCCCTGAAGTTTATTAATCACCATTAAATCAATATACCATCAGACCATCAAGTCAGCCCCAGTGAAAAAAAATAGACTTTAGTGTATTACAAATGTATGGAAATTTTCAATAGTACACTGCAAATATACTAACAAAAAGTTGTACCATCAGTTAATATATAAAAAGTATACTAACATCATGCTTTT
>JAOVVB010000046.1:6289388-6304521 GCA_028570985.1 Heterobranchus longifilis
CTAAATGTCACTAACCCGCAGTGCTACCACCTGCTAATGGCTACCAATACGCATTTCAAAAATTCCCGTTATTCTGTCACCTTGTATGAACACATTTTTTAAAAACTGAACATAAAAACAGATCTGAAAAAGTGTTTTTAGAAAGCTTAAATAGGTTAATGCATTAGGATCCAGCAAACTGAAACAACAAAAAAAATCTACACAAGTGTAAAGCTTGTGTATTGCTTTAGTGTAGAGCTCAAAGAATGGCTTGCAGAAGCTCATAGATGTGGTTGGCAGGTATCAACAAAATTCCAATCCTAATGACAAATCAAAAACCACATCAAAAACATTAATCTAAATTAGGCAGGGGACACCCTGAATGGGTTGCCAATCTATTGCAAGACACAGGCACACACACTCACACACCCAGTTATATGCCACTCTCCACTGAACACATTTATCAAAGTAGGTGCCTGCACAGAGCACGTAGCATCATCAGGGATTCCTCCTATCTGAGTCACAGACTGTTTGATTTCCGTCCATCCAGGAGAGGTTACAGAAACCTTTGCACCTGCAGGGTCAGGGCTACACAACCCTAACTCTTTTTTAGGGTCTGTGGAGACAAACTTTTTTCCGTTTTTCAAAAAGTATAGGTACTATTGCACTTTTCTAACCAGAAATGAAGTGTTATG
The DNA here is from genome assembly GCA_028570985.1 of Heterobranchus longifilis. Lineage (NCBI taxonomy): Eukaryota > Metazoa > Chordata > Actinopteri > Siluriformes > Clariidae > Heterobranchus > Heterobranchus longifilis. The sequence continues at coordinate 6,290,063 of JAOVVB010000046.1, forward strand.
GTGCCAGGACAGATCCTTTGAGATGTGGACACCCAGGAACTGGTAGCTGGGAAATAGTTTTGCTTCAGTATCTTAAGTATCTGCTGTTTTTTTATTTCAAAAAGTACACAATGAGCCCTGTGGTTTTGGATCTCTGACTCAAGTGGCACCACAGACACAGACACGAGGTGAAGTCTTACGGGAAAAGGGTACTTTTATTTAGGATAATGGTAAAATGAAACAGAACTGAGGCGGTAGGAAGAAAATAAGGGAAGGAAAGAAGTAAGGGTTGCATGCAGGTCCAGGCAGTGCCCAGCTGGCAGAGGGGCACTCGGCTGGCGAGCGTGGGAAGTGACAGAGTGGCAGAATGCGTTGACATGGGTAGCGGCTCCTGCCGCCCCTTTAACACAGCTGCAGTGGTCACAACAGCCTTTCTCATCACTTAACTGCAGGCAGGCACTTGACAGGTGTGAGCAATGCTGTGGCGCCTTGTGCAGGTCTTTGCTTGATGTCATTCCATACGGCATGCAAATGGTGGCATTTAGCACTTCTGTCTGAGAAGTTTCTGGAATTGTGTGGCTTCACCCTTTTTCCATGCCGCTTTCTGTTTGTGCAGGTCGGTCAGCGCTGTTTTGTCTAGCCGCCCCTGTGCCATGGATCAGCGGTAGGCAGGTGAGTTGAGAGTGTTCCCTCTGGCTGCCTTTAGGTAGGTTGACTGTGCTTATGGTGGCACACAGGTCACAGATGCTGAACTCGTGCAGGTGACAGCTCAAACTCAAGCAGATATGGTGGCTGCACTCATAAAAGGAGCTGAGTCAGGAAGAAGGGCAGTGTTGCATGTGTGGGCTGGTGCAACAACAGTGTTTTTTAAAGAAATAAAAATGTAAGAAAAATAACAATAAATGGAAGTAAAATAGAATAGAATTAACTATGTCACACAATTAAGTTACATATTGCACTAGAACAGTAGTGTAAATGAAAAGAAGTATTGCACAAGTGTATTATAATCAGATATTGCACTTGGAACTTGAGTTGTGTGAACCATAGTGTCATAAAATATTATTGAACAGGAACTACTGACAGTCCCTGTCCCGTAGTGAAAACGTTACAGAGAAGAGTTATATAATTTTATGGCCATAGGGAGAAAAGATCTCCTGTGGCGCTCTGTAGCACACCTGGTCATAATTAGTCTCTGGCTGAAGTTGCTCCTCTGGTCGGTGAGAACTCTGTATAGCGGGTGAGAAGGATTGTTCAAGATTGTGTGTATTTTGGACAGGATCCTTCTCCTTGCCACGACATCAACAGAGTCCAGATCCAAACCCAGGACAGATCCGACCCTTTTAATGACCTTGTCCAGTCTGTTTCTGTCTGCTGCTTTTATGTTACAGCCCCAGCAGACCACAGCAAAGAAGACGACACTCGCCACAACAGATTCGTGAAACATTCGAAGAATGGTATTACAGATGTTGAAAGACCTGAGCCTTCACAGAAAGTACAACCTGCTCTGTCCTTTCTTGTAGAGGGCCATTGTGTTAACTGAGCAGTCCAGTTTGTTATTAGCCGTGTCAGTTTGGACCTCCACGGTCCAGGTTTGATTCTCACCTCAGGGTCTGTGTGCATCAAGTTTGTATGTTCTCCCTGTGGGTTTACTCTGGATACTCCGGTTTCCTTCCACAGTGCAAAGACTTGCAGATTAAGTTAACTGTCATTCCCAAATTTCCCGTAGTGTGTAAATGAGTGTGTGAACGTTAAAAATGAGAATAAATACAATGGTCACCACTGGCCTCCACGGTGCATAGTTGGACTACAGAGGTTGGAAACATTTTCTAAGCAAGTAACTTTGCCTGTGTTATCAGCAAATAAAATAATAAAAAGTGGAAATGTAATATATATATTAATGAATTTTAATAGTCTTTTACTTGTTTAGAATGATAGAATTTTTAATTATAAGGTGAAATTCTCTATATTCTAGACATTTTTACACTGATAACTCTGACAGTTTTTTTCTGTGCCACAATATGTCCTATTAATTAAACAGTTTAATTTTTTATTATACTAGATTGCCTAATGATTCATACCATAACTGTTGGATTATTACATTTAACTTTATTTAAAATCACTCTCTCATTCAAGCAGTTCGTGCCCAGCTTCTGTGACGCTGCTGCAAGACGCTTAGAATTGGTGTGTAAAAAAGTGCAGAAATATGATTGTTAAACTATTACCATAAGTGTGGCTCAGGCTATCAAATGAGCATGTGAGTCATTTTTTATGTATTAATTCAGTCCTGACTCATTTGTTTAAAGACCAGTTTCTCTGTCAGTATGTAAAATGTAAAAGGTTCATTTTTCAACATAAGTTTTTATGCAGAAATATAAATATAATTTTTTTTTTAAATAATGTACTTAAGTGAGAGACTTGATGTCTTGACACTGTATGTTGGCACAAATGACACAGCTGATACCCTAAAGGAGAAAACCATTAGGATGGGATGGGACAGGATGGGACACCTGCCCCAGTGTGCCTGCATGTGTGTGAGTGAGTGTGTGGGCAAAAGAGAAAAAGAGAGAGAGAGAGACAGAGAGAGATTCCGTAAATGTGTGGAGGAACAAAGAAAGGATAAATAGCTAACACAGAGACGAAATGAAGGCCATCTGGTTTGCTGAGCTAATGACACACTCCACTGAAGCACACAGACAGGACATTAAATATGTTTGCATTTAATTAGAAATGTGTGGAATTGTTTTGTAAATACATTTCCAAAAGTTATATTTTTTGGTCTCTGCTAGCTGTAAGTATGGGTGTATCAGATAATAATAATAATAATAATAATAATAATAATAATAATAATAATAATTATTATTATTATTATTATTATTCTTTTGCTGTATGCTCATACCCTGTTGAGTTTACAATGTGACCTTTTTGTCGCATCTTGGATGGATTTTTAAAGAAGTTTATCAAACTTGTCTTGTTTAGATGTGTTTAGAAAAAACATCTATACCAAATTAAGTAACACAGAACATTTTTTTTTCCTTAAATAAAAACAATATTAAAGAATATTCATATACCATGTATTTTTTGTGACAAAGATGAGACTAAAATGAAAAAAAAAAAGTCTTTGAAAATGATAATGAAAAAAGGTTATATATATTTTTAAATAGGTTAAATAAAGAAGTTAAATAAATAGTAATAAATAAATAAATAAATAAATAAGTAATATATAAAACATTTTTTCTTTTTTATAACAGTTCATAAATAATACATAAAATGCATTTAATTATATTTTAAAATAAATAATAAATAAGTACAATAAATGTAATAATGTAATTGATTTGTTTATAAAACCTTATATATGGAATAACAGTTCCAGAGCGGAATAAATTCTCTGACTTATCAAGGCCTTTTCTAAACAGCTGACTAAGGATCTTAAAAATAAGTTAACTGTTGTCTAGAAAGGAGAGGAAGATTATAAAAAGATCAAAAACCTTCCAGCTCACAGGAAATTGTCATTAAGAAATGTCAGTCAAGCTGAAACTGTGAAAGTCAAGATAAGATTTAAAAGATCGAGAATACTGTCGGATAGAACTGCAGGTATACTGGGCAAAAGGAAATGCAAAGCAAACCCTACATTTGTCACGCCATGTAACACAGGAAGCGTTAGCTGAAACAGGAGTGATGGTACATAGGTTTTTTTCCAGTATTGCTTAAACAAATAAGATCTGCATAAAAGAGTCATCAGAAAGAAACCTTTGACTGTCACATACTGTATCAACACAGACTCATGAAGTAAAAAAAAAAATGTAACAATTTGTTTTAAAACAGGACAATGATCAAAAACACACCTGATAATCTATGGTGAACTGTTTCACAAAGTGCAAGTTAGGAATGAAGAATATGAGCCATATACTGTATATGCTAATTTGTCAATAACAGTTATTCAACTTTTTTTTTTTAGATATAAAAGTATGTTGTTAGAATCAAATAAGTGAAAATTGTAATCATTGGTAAAATTGCTGTGTAAGTTCCTGCTCTAGAAGGAATAAATCATCTACAGCAGATAATTTTAGAACATGCAATTGTAGGAAAATGATCACCTAGTTTATGATCAGTTTCACATAGCATCAATGTTATGAAAATTACAGTCAGAGGCCTTGTGTAAACACAGATGATGACGTTAATAAGCAAAAAAAAAAATCTAAATAAAACTGATGAATATTACATAACTAGACCCTAACAGGAGTGAAAACAACATAGAAACAAACAGGAGCTTAAACAGTACATAAACAGACAAAAGAAGTACCAACAGACCACTAACATGAAAAGGGATCAACCAAAAAGGATTCACGGAAACAAATGATCTCGTATCTCATTGGGATCTCCCTCGCTGAATAAAGCATAAATAAGATTAAAAAAAAATAATAAAAAATGGTGAGACAACAGGAACATGAACAGGGACAGAGTAGAAGCTCCCTGCAAAACAGAGCTTAAATAAAGATACAAATTAACCTAACTGACCACACCTATGAAACATTACAATACTGTGATCAGAGGAACGATGAACACCCATTTCAACCTAAACCTCCTAGCCACCAAACATAAAGTCAAAAAGGATAACTCTGAAGCTTCTATTGGTGGTCCTAAAAACTCCCTGAAAACTTTCTCCTTAGGCTTTTTGAGAGGAAGGCTGTGGTTAAGCTAGGAGTTAGTACAGGGCCATTGGACTTGAGGACAGAGCTGAAACAGGAACAGAGCTGGGTGTGAACACAGAACCAGGGCTGGGTATGGGCGAGAGCATGGGAATGGACCTGGGTGTGAACATGAGAATGTAGCTGGGCATGAACACGTAATTTCAATTCAATTCAATTCAATTCAATTTTATTTATGTAGTGCTTTTACCAATAGTCATCGTCGCAAAGCAGCTGTACAAAATCAAAAGAAAATTATGGAAATGTGTATGAAATATAAAAAACCGTGCATGAATCACAATGATCAGATTGTCCATGATGAGCAAGCCGAGAGCGACGGTGCTGAGGGAAAAACTCCCTGAGATGGCAATAGGAAGAAGGAACCTTGAGAGGAACCAGACTCAACATCCTCATCTGGGTGATAATGGATAGCAGGAATTGATCTGCAGTCATACTGTGTGTTAGGAGGCTGGAAATTCAATGTAAAAGTTGAATTTTTTAAGTTAATATGGAGTCCAGTTCATTATGTAATCACTGAGGCTGGGGTGCACTGCATGTATGATGTCCTGAAACCGAAAAGAGACAGTGGTGTGTCTGGCTGCAATAGGGCATGGGTTTAATCAATCAAGGGCATGGTTTAGGTGGTGCAAGGGACAGCTTGGGTAGAACAGAACATACCTCTGCCAGAGCATACTACAGTTCTAACAGGGTGCATTTCAGAAAGGAGAAATGAGAATAAACTCTGGTCAAGACCCTGCATTAAAGGTCTTCCTGACAACCTCCATCTGGAGTTGAGCTGGCAGGGTAGCAAGTACTGCTCCTTCATCTTGGAGGTCCTGCATCCACCCGCTCCACCACATGCACCACCAGCGCTGCAGTTCTGCAAATGTTCGGCTCAATAGCAAGCTACTTTTGTCCTTGCTCGATGGAGGGCAGCCAGTGAAAAAAACAAAACAAAACAAAACAAAACAATGAAAGTCCTACAGGGCTTGCAGTAGCGCACTGCCAGGGGCAACCCCGACACACAGCACCAAATACCTTCATTATCTAACATTCCAACATACAACACCTCCACATTTTATACTTATTTAAAGTACATATTAAAAGAAATATAAAAATATGCCAACCATATCTTTTAAAACTGCTTCTTCACACACTGTAGGGATCAGCTTAACATTTGGAGGAATAGCGCTATCCACCCTTTCCGCTTGCATGTGCTCAGAGATGCACATGAGTGGTTAGCATCATGATTGATGTGGGCCAAATTAAATGTGGAATAAACACACTGTCATTGTATTTATAATTTCTAATTCAGCTGGTAGTAAAATATGATAATTGGGATATATTTTATTAATAAAACACTAATCATCATCATCATCATCATCATCATCATATACAGCCTTGTACTTTGGCATTTCACTGGTTAAATAATATTTCAACAAGATTAAATTAAAGATTTATGTTTTTAGTTTATTTTTGGTTTATTTTTTCCATCTCAGTGCACAATTCTTTTTTTCTAATTTCCAGTTCACTCTACACAATGCTCTGGTGCTCACCGTTATTCTCTGACTGTTTCTCAAACTTTCAGAATGTATCAAAACATGTGATCTCTGATAAAGACTATTAATAATTACACCCCGATATCAGCTGAACATACTCATGCCTGTCATTTGTTCTCTTTATCCTCTGTGTATTTGTTCAACTCTTGAAGCTGGCAAGCATGAAACATCATAGTGCTTCAGATGAAGCGATGATGAGAGGCACAAGGCTAGTTGAAGCCTGGACATTTATGATATCATTAACAGGTAATTATAAATGATCAAACCTTCTCTGGTATGATATCTCTTTGACTTTCTCGATGACGTTCCTCATGGTGATGCACTTTGTTGTCATTTGTGTTTAATTACACAAAATGAGGATCTGGGCTTCATGTCAGTGACCGAGGCTTGTTTACAGCTGTAGGTAAGTGCAGGGCTATTAAAAATCGATTTTGTTTGATATTTAGTTTGTGATTTCAATGTTGTTGATCTTTATTTTCTCTGCAGGATTTCATGCTTGTATTGTTGATGTAATCATATTTTTAAAAAATTGAAAAATGAGAAAAACAATTACAATTAGAAAAATGGCAAGCAGTTTCGAGAAAGTCAAAATGTTGTTGCACTGGTTTCATGCTTATTATTTACCAGTTTATAAAATAGCACTTGACCCCAGATCCATTTATTTATAATCGTTACCATTTTTCCTGCTGTATAGGAGGTTCATAAGGGGCCTGAAGCATTTCGCAGTGAACTTAGGACACAAGGCAGGATACACCATGGTTGGGGTGCCAGCACACAGCCCCGCCCAATCAAACCCTCAATCAGACACTACACTATATCTCTTTAGAATGTAGGAGGAAACTGAAGTATCTTGAGAAAACCCACCAAGTACAAAACCCCAGCCCTGGAGGTACAAGGTGAATATATAGACTATATACTGTGTATAGAATCCAAGTCCACTGTGAATCTGATCAGGATAAAAAGCTCATGTAGGTAATTGCGGCACACTGTTTTTTTCTTTTTTATTAATATTGTTGTATTTATAAATTTATGCATATTTCAATGTCTTTGAGAATTAAATTTGATCTCCTTTTAAGAAATAAAATGACTATAGTTTAAAGAATAAGGTGACCTAGGATGCACACACATGCATTATACTATTTATTTATACTACATACTTTATGTTTATTTATAATTTTATCCCTAAAAAAATAAATAATATCTTTCTGATATATGTTGTATTAGATTAGAATGTGTCTCCTTTCAGTTTCTTCATGATCAAAATGAATAAATTGCACATTATACTACATTAAAAAAATTATAATAATCCCTAATCTTTAAAAATCTTGTTTTTGCTTCAGTTGTTCATTAAAAACTTTTAAAGAGCTATTAATGTAACGAAAGCAATGTCATTAAAGGTGATCAAGAGATGATCTGTGTGACTCAGCATTGTGAATAAGGGTCATTTATATCTATAGTACATGCGATAGAGTCTAATTTAGTCTGTGAGCTCCTGGAGCCTGAACCAGAGGTACTGTACGACATGGTCATTACAGCCATTTATAAAGCAGCAGACCGGCAAATGAGGAACTTTCGCGCACCACAACCTCCAGCCTGGAGATCCAGATGAGGGAGTAACACTGAATCTACGCCGGGCTTTGAGGAAGCACTCTGAACAGAGAGTGACACGTGATAAGTGGATCTCTTAGTGAGGCCAGACATGGATGGCTTCATATGCGGCGTTATTGATTGGCTATGATCCGCCCATCAGCGGCTGACGGATGGGGGGCCGCTAAAGAGGGCTGAGATATTAGCAATTTCATCTCCTCTGTGCCAAGACAAAGAGAGATGGACGGGAAAAAAATGAGGAATAGCAGGAGACCAGAGTGTGTGTGTGACACCAGTGACAGTGTGAAAGCTGAACCGAGGGAGCTTACTTAAAGAGCTCAGCTTTATAAAAAGCCAGTGAAATTGAGATGCAGCCATTAATATTTCAGCTTTTGCTAGAACTTCGGGAACTAATGCATGCCCAATTCACAAACACTGAACACACTGGCTCGAAAAAAATAAGAGAAAATAAAAAAAGAATGCCGAACTGACATGCGTGACGAAGATCCCACTAACTGGCTGCTATCATTAGTGTGTTGAGTGCATGGCTTTTACTGAGCGCATCAGTCAGACAGCAACAGGAGAAGATAAGGGCAATTTAGGATGCAGCGTTCCAGGCTTATAATGGACCTAGTGTTTTACTATGGTCAAAGAAGGCAGTAAACACACATCTCACACTAATGATTTATCAAACTGATTTCAATACTGGTGTTACAGGCAAGCTGAGGTTCAGAAAGTGTATAATATAACTTAACACAGGGACTTTGTTTTGATCATTTCCTGATTTGGAAAATCCTGCTTCCTGCATCCCTTAGCCTACCTTTATTGTTTGGACAGCAACCCTATTGCAGTGTGTGTGTGTGTGTGGGGGGGATCTCTGGAATGTGTATGTATTAAATACTAAAGCTTTATATTGTAGCGTTTTTACCGCTGGAAGGATCCTGGAGAACAAGTTAGCTTGATTGCTGCCCAATCCAAATGGCTGGGAGAAGTTTATTCAGCACACAGTCACAGTACAGCATGGGAAGCACATTCACTCGAGAACCACACCATTCAGCCTTCGCATGAACTAGCACGATTAGCACGAGGTAACACACCGTCAACACACACAAACATGGCCGAAGCCACCAACCCAAAAAACCTTCCCCAACAGGGTGAACACATAGAACCCCCCCCCCGCAAAGCATGATGGTCAATTATGATTGAATGTCCATTACAGTGCACATGTTTAAGAAAAAAAAGGAACACAGTCTGGGGGGGGTGGAGATAATTTCAGGACCAGAAAAATGAACAGTAGACATGCGATCATAAATATTGGAATGAATATAAGCTTTTTGGCATTGGTCCATTGTACACCACCACTACCTTGAATCTGAAATGAAAGAAACAGTCAAGATGTGAGTGAAGTCAAGACTTTCAGCTTTAATTCAAGGGGTTTGACATTAACCATTAACTATTCAGGAATAACAGCCATTTTCCCCAAACACCTATACATTTTGGGGGAGATTCATAAATAACAGAACAACCTAACAATTACAAACATAAGGATTGCCTTTAAAGCTTGGATGATCTTTTGCTGTCAGTGACTGCCTGAAGTCTGGAACCCATGGACTTGACCAAATACTGAGTTTCCTCCCTTGAGATTCTTTCCCAGGCCTTTACTGCAGCTGTCTTCAGCTACTGCTTGTCTGTGGGTCTTTCTGCCTTCAGTCTTGTCTTCAGTAAGTGAAAAGCATGCTCTATTGGATTGAAAGAATTGGCCAGTGAGAAATATCCCATTTCTTTGTCAAATCTTTCAAATTGAATGTGGCGGTGTACAGACGCCAAATGGCAGTAACTTATTTTTGTTCCAATATTTACGGACTTTTGGGTATAGTAAACCTGAAATAAACAAAGCTACCGTGATAAACTGTACAACACTAAAGCAAACAAAAGCTTTCTTAAAACTACATTTATATTGTATCTATAGAACATTATAGATATTGAAAAATGCAACTTTAAATTCATTTAAAAACCTTTAATCTAAGATGGAAAGGAAGTCAGAGTTGCTACCAGTTAAAACGCATAAGAAATTTGTACATTCCAGTGTGTCCGAGTGCACAAGGTTGATTCAGACACACCAGATGTTTATCTAAGATAAACAGCTGAGTTTATGTAGTATATGTTCATAGTGTGTTTGGTCTACATTAAGTGTGTGTTCATCCGTACACGCTCGGAGGCGACTGCAATCTCAGGACCATCTGCCTGCTCCACACAGTAAGCCAGAACAAGAGAGGTAGAACTCTGATACAACCTTGGCTGAAACTAAGCTCTTTCCACTAAAGTACCCCCACCACACACACACACACACACACACACACACACACAATACTGTACACACAACACACACATGAAAATGTGTAAGCTGAAACCTCAGCACACTAATCTACCCTGTTATGTAAAGTGCTATGGTGCATTGTTGACATGTTGTATCGAGGTGTGTATCACACACACACGCACACACACACACACACACACACACACACACACTTGTTTCTTTTAAATTATAACTACGAAGACAGTTAGTTAAAGGCAAATATAGACAAGACCTATACTAATTAATGATTCTAAATTTAACATTCTCTAATGGCTGCATGAGTTTGGTACTTAAAATAAAAATAAACGTTTTGGCATAAAAATAATGCTAATAAAAACTTAGAGCAGCAAATTAAACGTTATATACAATAAACAAATCAAAAATGCAAAAGGGGTTTTAAAAACATAAATGGAAGTATAAATAATATAAAATATTTACAAAATATATATATTTTTTTACTGTAAACATTTGTTTGTTTTACCTTGGCAAATAAAAATTTTGCACAAATGCTATTTATTTATTTATTTATTTATAGTTTACTTGAAAGTCTATTTGATAGTATTTGGTTTAATATTTATAATCCTTTCATTAATATTTATTCATATTTAAATAGATACTATTTAAAACTTAGAAAAAAAACATTTATATATGATTAAAAAAGTACTATTTATTTTTACTGCTTATTTATAAATTGCTTACATAATTTCTGTCTCCCTTTTAATTGTTTAAAAAACTTTAAATATTTTATACATTCAAATATAAATTGAAAATGTCATTTTATTTGTAAATTTAACTGTAACTTAATTTTTTAAATGTGTTGAATTTCTCTTTATGTGGAATTCCTATACAGTACGTATACTACGTGTACTATGTATACTGTATAGCACGTAAATACTAATTTTTCTGTGTATAAATGTATTTCAGTGATCTATAGAGTGTGTGTATACAATGGTGCCCAAAAGTATTGGGAGAAAGGTCAAATTCAATGTTTTAATAAGAAGAGAAATTCATAATTCACTTAAGAACTCCTTGAGTTTTTGTGCAGAAAGTAAAAGTCCTGCCACATATACAGTATTTGTTCCGTCCATTCTATTCAGCACAACTCTTCAGGCTTGAACCAATCAGTAACATTACTTGTGTTATGTGCACAGGGAGAACAGGGCATATGTTGTCTTAAAGTGAGAGCAGTACTGGAACACAATCCTGATCTTCCAGATGATGTAACTGTATAATTTCGGCTGTTTTTTCCCCACAGTGATCTCACACAGACGTTGACATCAGAGCGATGATTACAGTACCAGCGTGGGGCCGGTCTCGGTGACATTTCACACCATATAGTGTTACAGATTGTTATGAATAATGCATTGGGAGTGCAGGTGATCCGACCACATGCAGGAAGCTGTATGGTCTCTTTGCTTTGCTCTGGGCCGCTGCATGAGCATGTAGAGACAGACGTGAGCAGAGTGTAGGCAGCTATGAAAATGTGCTGGTGAGGTTGTATGAATGACTGCATCAGGTAATGTTATAACTCACATAGGCCTTAAAGCTCAGAGCATATTAGCCATTATTTGTTTTGCTGTTATACTATATACTCATACTCATATATACTCATACTTATATATACTATGTACTCATTTTGAGAGTTCTACATTTTTCTCATGTCATACACATCCACAGTTTGATGTCTAAAGCCTCACTATTAAAACACACCAGCAAGGCATCTATATAAGCACATCCTTGACCTACTGTATGCTGTGTTGCCGGTAGGGTTATGTGCCACTTTTTTGCCACGTTTTAAGGGTTAAAAGTAAAGAAATTCGACTCAGGTTACTGTTGATGTTGTGAGTGATGTTAAGTTTAAGCAGTTTGAATTCCAATTTATTGTTGTATGTTATAAGTTTCAGTTCGAAGCAGTAATAGTATTTACAAACACACAATTTCATGTAGAATTCACTAAATATCTGCTCGTAGAATGGAATGTTACTTATAATAGAGGTGACCCCTGGCCACATGTTTGGCCCAGATTATTTGCTTTTAAACAAATACACACCCTTTGCCAGGATTTGGGCGTGCCTAATGCCGTAGATTGTGGCACGCCCAGTGTGTAAGTTCATACTGGATGTACTGTACAGCAACTTTGTGGATTCACTTGGTAGATAATAATATGAAAGTCTGTGAGTTATTTCTTTTAGCTTGCTAGATAGCAAACATCGATGAGAAATTCGATTCTCAATTCCGATTCCAGTTTCTACCACAATCTGAATCACAAATCACATTTGAATTTGTTGTGGTTTTTACTGCAACAGTTTACACCTAGAGCAGATGGTCAGTAAGTTGTTATTATTAGTCATGGAAGGAGTCTCTAGTGTCAAGGATTTGTATTTATTTATTTATTTATTATTTTTTTTTTTTGGGGGGGGGGGGGGGCAGAGTTATTGAAAGAGAGAGAGAATAACTGCAATAATAAATATTAATAATTAGTTTACATTCATTTCCATATTGCTTAGAATTCACACTTATTTGCATATTGCTGGATAAGTTATAACATTTTACATATGGCCAGGTAAGCCCTTATCATTTACATACTGCTGATCATTTATAATAATTTACTCATCGCTTATACAAATGCTTTTGCACAGGGACTTGTGTGTCTTGTCACGACGGAGTGAGGTTACAGTATTTCCTGGACTTATTTCTTTTATTGTCTATAACAGCAGCTCTGACATTAACTGCCGACTGGCATTAAAAACACAAGCAATTTACTTTAATATATATGGGATATAAAACGCTGACTGAAGATGGAAATCTTGGACACAAACAGTTGATGAGACCTGATGTTTTAGCGTACAGTATGTGGGTGATATGTACGTGATACCGGTTTGTGCTGAGATAAGGAATAAGTTTGAAAGTTTTGTCTGTGTTGTTATTGCTAAACCCATTAGGGAGAATGTGTATGGCTGTGTGTGCGCGTGTGTGTTTACTCTCCCTCCGGCCTGCTTTGCATGTCTATGTTAAACTGAAACTTCAACCTGGAGAGTTGCTGTGATTAGCCGAGCTCCGGTCTCCTTTCTCTCTCTTTCGCTCTCTCTCTCTCTCTCTCTCTCTCTCTCTCTCTCTCTCTCGGCTTGTCGTGGATCCTGTTTCCTTCAGCAACCTGAGTTGGCCACGCTTTTAATCAAGCAGTTTCTTTCCAGAATAAAATTTGTCTGCTTTAGGGAATTTTGCATCATCAGAGGTGGTGTCTCTCTCTGAGGATGTGTACAGTGTGTGCGTGGTGACAGAGTGAAGCAGGGAGACATGACTTCAGGAGACAACAGGTACGAGAGAACTTTGGAATTCTTTTAGCAGGTTTTTGGTACAGTATGTTTTGGTGGTATGAGGCTGTTTTGGTGGTATGAGGCTGTTTTGGTGGTATGAAGCTGTGTATGTGTTAAATATTAGCTCTGTTAACCTAATAGTTTGCATTTTATACTGTATGAACTGTATGTCCAACACACACTTACACACACACACACACACACACATACCTGTGGAAACCTGGTCAATAAGAAACACTTGTTCACTTGTTCTGAACTGAATGAATGAATCATTTAAATTAAAAACTAACATACATTCAGGTAAACACACACACACACACACACATGCACACACAAACGCACACACCATGCTAGGGCTCACTTTTCAGTGGTTTGTTAGGGGTGTAATGCAATGCAGCTATCTGTATCTGTATCTATATAGTGTGACGAATATCGGTATCTGTACTCAAAGTTGATCCCGGAAGTGGGTGTGGTCTGGACAGGAAGTAGTGTCACATTGCATAATGATAAGAATACTTACAGTACAAGTACAATATAATTTTGCTAACATTTTTTTGGAGAACAGATTGTGCTGTGTGTGGTCAGTGTGGCCTTTACTGATTGTCAGCTTTATAAATATTAACGAAATAAAATTGGTAAAAACAAACAACTTGTATATCCACTGTTTGTCTTTTATATACAGTATATATAAGATAGGGGCATCAGACTACAGTTCGGAAGGTCCCAGGTTCAAACCCCACAACCACCAAGTTGACCCTGTTGGGCCCTTGAGCACGACCCTTGACCCACAACTGCTCAGATGTATAATGGGATAAAAATTTTTTTTAAGTTGTTCTGGATAAGAGCGCCTTAGTAAGTAAAATATTTTTTTGTTTGTTTTTAATGATTTTAATTAGCTAACATTTATAAAGCTGGTAATCGATAAAGGCCACACACAGCATAATCTGGTCTCAAAAAATAAAATGAAATAAAATAA
>JAOVVB010000046.1:6340459-6351296 GCA_028570985.1 Heterobranchus longifilis
TTCTGTCTATTCTTTCTCAAACAGAAATCCGCCACCGAGTCTGCAACAACCAGAGATCTGGTCCGATCAATTTAATGATTTCTTATGCAAGTAAGTGAAATGTGGAGTTTACAGACGATTGGTGTGCTTAAAGCTGTTAAGTGACTCACTTTGGGTAGCTTTCGCTACAAATGTCATATAAACATGTACATTTACAGTACACTTGAAAATATAATAATAAGCTAATATTGCTGAGTCATGTGCATTTTATGAGATGGCATGGTTTATAATGGCCGTCCTTTTCAGAAGGTGAATCAATATTACTGTATCCAGTGCTTCATTAGGATCTTCCTCAAAACTATGTTAACTACAGTAGCAAGTTACATTATGAAATATTAATCTTGGAAGCAAGTATTACTAACATAAATCAAGTATGGTGGTTATTTTAACTCCATTTTAATGACAAATACACATTTTCATTTAGAGTAAAGTAGGGTGGCCACCTTTATCTTGCTAAACACAACCAACTAATTGTATAAAATACAGTATACCTGTTTTATAAAAACCAGCTATATTAAAAATATAGCCATTATGGGCTTTGGGAAAAGTCATACTATATATAAAGGTTGACTTGGGATAAAATTTCTGGTGAATGAAGGCTGATTGACATTTACAGAAGACTTCAAGCACAGTACGGTGATGACACTCTTAACGGCAGTAAAACATTTGAACGATGTTAACATTTTAAACAAGGCCGTACATCCGTGGATTACAATCCCAGCCGAGGTGACCTCACTCCAAGCTTTTTCCACATAAGGGCGAAGGAGTTGCTGGGAGGCCAATGTTTTATACATGTAGCATTTAGCCTGATCATGGCTCTGGTGTACTGAGAAAACGTTCTACCTTGATAGCATCCAAGCACTAGTGAAACACTTGGATAAGTGCATTAGTATAGCAGGGAATTATATAGAAAAATAAAGTGAATTTTTACTCAATACTGTGTTCTGATATTCTGCACAATATCAAAAGTCATGGTCAGAACTTCATTCAGTTCAACTGAGAGTCTATTTTATTGCATTTTTTCTTAATATCTTTGTTTCTAGTGATGTTTAGGTGATGCTGTGAAGCCTGAAATTAGTTCCCAAATATATATTGGCCCCCACAGATTAATTATATTAAAGCATTGGGATATATTTCAATTATGTTTGGCCATTCATTTCTTGTGTCTTGAGTCTCATTATTAGGTTTTAATATTATTGCCACATTAAAAGTCATGGTTTTGCCCAACCATAATGGAGCTTTAACAGTCATAGACCATGCAAATTCATATTTTGATATGCATGTCTGCTTAAATGTTATGTGGTTAACCTCTATCCTGATATTCAAAAAAAAAAAAAAAAACAGATTTAAATGTGATCAAAATCAGTTCAGGTCTGTTGTGCAAAATAGTGCAGCGGCTACTTTTGCAGTAACTTCTGCCGATTGCAGTTTTGTAGCAAAGGCTTTATTACGGACAGGAACTTTATATTTACCCTATATGTAAATACAGTACTGGGCAAAAGTGTTGAACCCCCCCCCCCCATTTCTTCATATTTTGCATCCAAATAGCCAGGGCTTCTTGTATTTTTAATGTAGTCTTGAGGAATAATTCTCCAGGCTTACTGAAGAACTCTTATTTTCAGTCCCTTCAGTCCCATATATATATATATATATGTTTGTGTATTTTTGATTGTGCTTTAATTCAGGTGTCTGGTTAAAGACTTTGAGCTCCGGCCAACTGTTCAGGACCTTCTCCAGCATGGCTTCATCAAACAGGTCACAGGTCAAGAAGAAACTCTACAGAAACAACTGACCGATCTTATTGAACTCAATCAACAGATAGGAGTTATTGAGAAAACCAGGTAAGTTCAGCACTACATAAAGGCTAGAGATGTGTGAGAACCTACAGATCCTGCTGTAGCTATATACAGTACATCCATCCATAGGAACTTTCAACTGGGGACCGTGGAGGCCAATGGTGACCATTGTATTTATTAATCAACGTTCACACACTATGGTCAATTTGGGAACACCAATTAGCTCAATCTGCATGTCTTTGTACTGTGGGAGGAAACCCACCAAGAATGGGGAGAACATGCAAACTATACACACAGACCCCGAGGTGGAAAACGAACCCAGGACCTGTAGGTGCAAGATGACAGTGTTAACCACTAAGCCACTGTGCTGCCATATATAGTACAGTACTGTAAAACAGTACAAATAAAATAAATAAAGAATTCATACCTTCATTGTTGATTTGGAATGGGAGAAGCCATCAAAGCCACCAAAGCAATAAAGTTGATTTGTAGAGTAAATCTCATGAAAGGTATTTAAAAATCCTTATACCACAGCACTTTCGGATTCTCAAATCTGATTGGTCAAAAAGGTGATGATTAATATAAGTGCCTTCTTTCTAATCTGTTTTAATTTCTACATACGGTAAAGTTTTCAGTAAGGAGGTATTTATCATTTATGAAAGGAGTTACTTTATACTTTGGTTCCTCAATAACAATGCCGCTTTTATGTCTTGTAAATAGTCTGGTGGGGGAACATACGGTATGTTTATAGCTGCTATAAAATAACTATTGGTGACTAAAAAGCATTAGATTTGTCATTCTTTTCCTAATAAAAATGTGTTTATTTGTCAGGGAATTGCTGTGGTATATGAGCCATAACACACATTAGGATGTACAGTTATTGTGAAATAACCAACTTTATGGTTTTATCACAGTGTCTTGCCATTGATTATTTTTCCATAACAGCACATCGTGAGTGATATACACGATTCATGTATTCTGAAGTAGTTCAAAATTCAGGACCACATAACACATGTTCTGAAAGTATAATGTGAAAACATCAAATCTGGAGGATGGCTTTATCTTGGTTGGCCATTTATAATGTTTAATCATCAATCCAATCTAAAGGGATCATGTGACTTTTTTTTTTTTATCCCTATGAACCCACCATTAGTGTCAAATTTCAACTCGAGAAAAAAAAAAAAAAAAGAAACACCAGCAGAACCTGAGAGTGGTAATCTTTGTACAGTGATCCATATACAGTCTTTATCCTAAGCGGTGTCTGATTCCTATTCGACTACACCTTTGTTGTCACACACCAGTCTGGCCAGTTTTAACTATGCCAAAGCTCTGTATCTAAAACATTTGCATCATTTCTGTTGTTTAAGCCCTCAAGGAAAGACTGAGAGGAGAGTCAGTGATGACAGGTAGGGGATATCGGCTGCGTTGTGCCTCTCTGAGCTTAATAACTCATATCTAAAATATGAGCTAACCCTCATAACGCTGTAATTCTGTAGGCTAGTGATTAAACTCATCAATGCCTTATAGTGATATGCAGTGCAGTTTGTGCTTTTGTGATACATGTAGTTTCCCGATGCTTTTTAACTAGCTTGTAGAATCTATTTGCTTTTGTTTGTGACAATCTATTATTTATTTGCAATCACTTAATCCGGTAAATTCAGCTGGTAAGTTTGAAATGGTCCAGAAACCTGGACGATCTGATAGAGACAAAGTGACCTTTAAATTTTAAAACACCTGTAATTTATGTAAGTTTATCTGACCTGTTAACAATGCGCCCAGAAAGTGAACCTGGTTCTAGTTCATAAAGGCGAATAACAAAGTTTCTATTCAATATTATCAAAATATTACCTTTTCCTACTACCACATTTACTTACTGATATATTTAGGTCAGAGAATGTAATTCGGTGTTCATTTTCAAATAGTAATTATATTTATGCTTAATAATACTTAGATTTAGCACTTATTCTTAATTATTTTGGTTGGCAAGACCTTTTTGTGGTATTTTCTAACAATAAAACATGTTCTCTTATCACTGCAATTTGTAACAGTTAAGATTTTTTTATTCATTAACAATTATCATGTTATACGTTCTATCTATTCATACCTACATTTATATTGCAAAATGAGATTTATCCACTTAGGTTAGTATCAGTTTCTCTCTCTCTCTCTCTTATAACTAAAAATGCAATCAAGAAATGCAAACTTTTACAACTTTATCTTTTAAAAGATGTGACACTAGAAATGCATTACATAATGTAATTTTACAGAAAACCTCACCCTATTGACAACTACAGATATTTTGTAAATGAGGAATGTACATTATTCTATTTCAACCATCAACTAATCAACCATTTTGGCCAATCACTGTCAATCCTTCTGTACATAATCTCAAGTACCAGGGATGTTTTAGTTAAACCAAGACTTGTGAGGAAATACTGGATGTCAGCTGCGTTAAAACATCTGAAAGGTGCAAAAAAAAGCGTTATGTCCATGAATGATGATCACTGGCCGAGGTGTCTCAAAGCCCACTGCTACTGTATTCCCATGAATATTCGGCTAGTGGATGCCTGATCCTGAAAATCTTGAGAAAACTTGTGGCCAAAAGACGCATCTGTCTGTGTGAACTGTACACACAACCATTCACCAACACCACTTGCACATTACAGGAACTCGGCTGGGAGTTATTGCCACGTCACCCGTACAGTTTTGACCGCAACTCCAAGCCATTTCCACATGTGTGGACTCTTAAAAGAGTTCCTGGGAGTCCAGCGTTTCAGACATAGAGCAGGTATCCGGTGTACAGAAAGGACATTCTACCTTGATGGTGTCCAAACACTAGTGAAACACTGGGATAAGTGCATTCGTGTAGTAGGGGATTATATACCCCTTGTATCTTAAAATTATAAAGACCAGTAAGTGATCAAACATATTTTAAACATATATACAGTGCATTTCATTAAGTTGCTACTGTTTGGTTGTTGTGTGTTACAGACACACAAGAATTCACACTAAAAAAGGCAACATCATGAAGTCCCAGAGTGACGAACTTGATGACATGGAGGATCTGGCAACCCTGGAAGTGCTCGATGAAGTAAGTTTTTTTTCTTTTTTCTCTGGAACAACAAATCATACACAACTTTTAATCCACCATATGTAGTGCTCTCAATCAGCTATATATAGCTCAAGAAAAAAGAAAATGAGCTCAGCCCTGCATAACAACCCTGCGTTTGTAAAAGCTCACAGTGATGATTTCCTCCAGCAGCCCCATTTTTAACCGTCAGATGACTGCATGAGCAAAACAAACAGTTTAGAGGACAATAACGGTTTCTATGCGTTAAACTGCATTCGCAGTGATTTATGATCGCGTTGGCTCCCATGGGCGTACTAAAAGATACAAATCACTCACACAGCTGCAGATGGATTTCCCCACATCCATTACAGCATCGTGCTTTGCTCTGAGGAATTTGATGCTCACTTTATTTCTTATGTCCCCACAGTGATGGTGGCAGACGATAGGCTGAGACAAAGGGAAATCAGTCGTGTCTGGCCCGAACACAGAGGATATGAGACGAAAATGGTTTTATTGCTGCTTTCCTTCTGTTTTGATATATAGATCAAAATAAATAAAAAAAATCAGTACTGCGGTTAAAGTAATTAAAAGTGAAATTTGCTAAATTTATTTCTGATGTGACATATTCGATAATATAAAACTGTTCCTTCTATTTTTTTATATTTAAATCGTGTTCAGTTTAGACAGATCCACCAGATTGACAAAGCTCTCAAGGCTGTATGGAAATTATCGAAAAAAAAATCTACAGAATGGTTTTAGAAACCGACTGCACGTGTTGATAGAATGACTCCTTCCTCTTTACAAAAGTTATTATTAAATACAAGCCATGCATTGGCACCATCATTAAACCCAACTCTTGAATCCTTTTTAAAAATCTCCTTCGTCTCAGTTGATGGTCCCCCACTGTGTGAAGTGGTTTTCAATGCTGGTTTCCTGTTTCTTTAAACTTTTTTATCCATCTGTGCACGTTGCGCTTGTCAATGGTGTCATCTCTGTAAACATTCTGGCTTGTGATGGAGACCATGGTGAGTAGCGCATAGAGTTTATGTTACCACGTCTGCGATTTAACCATGGACAGAAAGTCAAAAAAAGAGCGAACATGAAATTCTGCATGAAACTGGGAAAAGCTGGTTTATGGTAATGCTGCAAGGAGTCGTTTGAGGTGTTTTGAGTGGCACACACACTTCAAGAGAGGAACATCACTGGACGATGAAGAGACATCAGGAAGACCTTTAACGAGAAGGAACATAGTGTTAAAGTCTACTACATTTACATTTACATTTAGGCAGACGCTCTTATCCAGAGCGACTTACATTTTTATCTCATACATCTGAGCAGTTGAGGGTTAAGGGCCTTGCTCAAGGGCCCAACAGTGGCAACTTGGTGGTTGTGGGGTTTGAACCTGGGATCTTCCGAACCGTAATCCAATGCCTTAACCACTGAGCTACCCCTGGTACCAAGAACTCACTCTGCGTGCCGTGGATGACTCGTCCTTCATGTTAAGGTTTATTACCGGTGACGAAACTTGGGTGTACGGGTACGACCCTGAGACTTCACAGTGGAAGGCAAGGCAGGTTTGCAGCTCGACCAAGCGCAGGCTCATTGGAGTTTTTGACATTTGCGGCATTGTGCATCGACAATCCCCAGGGGCCATACGTGACCGGATCTATGGCACTCAAATCTCGAAACTTTTGGATATCACCTCATAGCAGAGGTAGACAACATAGGACTGGTAGTAGCAGAAGTAGTAGGATCAAGTAGTAGTAGACATAATAATAGCAGAAGTAAAAGTATTGGTTGTATTAGCAGCAGCAGAGGCAGTAGTGGCAGTCACCGCAATCACAGAAGTAACAGTAATAGTAACAGTATTAATATATTTTCAGTATATAGTGCATCTCTCCTACCAAAGGTCACTTAACTATTAGAAACGTAATACCACATATGATAACATGATATGAGTAACATAAAGTAACCACATATGTTCCTTTCTTTCTGTTAAATGTTATTTCTTCAAAATAATTAGCAAATGATTTTTGTATAAACCTGTTTTTTACTTTATTCATTCTCTCTCTCTCTCGTTCTCTAAACGTGTGGTAACCAGTCTTTGTGCATGTCATGTGCCCACTGTGTATGTGTGTAAAACGTGCTTGTCTGTTCACAAGGACACAGTGACGGAACAACTGCAGAAGCGCTACGCTAACGAGCAGATCTACACGTATGTGGGAGACATCCTTATCGCTGTCAACCCCTTCCACGAGATTGATCTGTACACTCCTGAGGTGTGTATTTGTGTGTGTGTGTGTGTGTGTGTGTGTATAAGCACTAAAGACTAGACTCCTCCATATTTCATTATAGATAAGATCAGCATCTCTTTCTTTCTGCCTCTCTCTTTCTTCTTTCAGCATTCAATTTCATTTCATTTCCTTCTTGTGAATGAAGCTTAATATTTTAATCATTTGCATGCACGTGCAGTATTTGCATTGTCTTTTTCTCTTTTTAAATAATTTTTCCCCGTGCTTTCTTCAGCATGCAAAGATGTACATCGGGGTCAAGCGCACAGTAAATCCACCCCACATATACGCCGTTGCTGACATCGCCTACCAGTCCATGGTGTCGTACAACTCCGATCAGGTGACTCACAGCAACTTTAAAGTGATAAACAAAAACAACTAAAAATCAATACAATGATTGCAAGAGGGCTTGTGAGTGAAAGCCTGTATCCTCGGTAGGGCTTTGTTCATTATGATGAAGAGAATTACAGAAGTTAGTAAAATTCCATATGGAATGATACAAACGTATTTATGTCTATGTATTTTGAGTCTAAAGGCAGGTGTTGAATTTAATTTACAAGAATAATAAAAATTTAATGATATAATTAAATGAGACAGACATGAGAGAAAAAGTCCTCTTAAAGGAGACGTATACAAAATATGTAAGAAATATGTAAAAAAAAAAAAAAAAAAAGACTTTCAGTGTTTGTGGATGTTTCTATGTACAGCGTACAGCGGTACCGTGGCATACGAATTTAATCCGCTCCCAAGGCGAGTTCTTAAGACAAAATTTTATATTGTGAAACGTATTTTCCCATAGGATATAATGTAAATGCAGATAATCCAGCCACCCAAAAATATTACCAATTTCTAACACTATAATCATATCATTGCATTTAAAAACAATCAAAACAGCCAAGGAAATGAAGTAAAACAGGAAATAAATAGACATTAAACCTCACTTAACCTTAATTTATGATTCCTCTTGGCACCGGCTGCTTTAAAAACTGAAAGCGGATTAGTTTTTTTTCTTGCTATCGTCCCTGATAACATTCTTGGGACCCACAGTACTACTGTATGTCTTTACTAAATCTTGCACAAAAAACAAACAAACAAACAACCAACCTCCAAAAATATGTAAACTTGCTTCACTGGACTTTCCCCTGACACAAACAAGTTTTGAATGGCTCTCAGATGTACTGTACGCACAATTAAGCCAGCGCTTGGTCCGGCCCGGTTTGTTTGCTCGTACTGTATGCTGAAAATGCATATTTATATCATGCAAATTTTGAGCACAATTTCAGGTCTAAAGATGAAAAATTTTAAGGCTGTATGCCCGAGATACCACTGTGGGAAGTGCCTACCAGCCCACAAACTGTGAAATAAACAACCGTTTGGTATGAAATTTCTCAAAACAATTCGCAGTCAGAATTCATGTAAAAAAAAAAAACGGGCCATTTAGATTTCCGTTCCATGGGCTGGCCGAATAGGGCTGAACACTTTTAAAAGACTTTTATTGTTTTCTTTGTTAACGCCACAGTCGAAGCACTGTTCAAGACTAGCGCTAGTGCAGGAGCTGCCTGCTGTTGGCTGAACAAACCAGCACAAACCATTACATCGCCTACCTGGCAAAGGGGACCTAAGAGCTAAATGGATTTTTTTTACCTATTTTTGGTGAAGTCCCAGCTATGGTCAGCAAAACCTGCTGGTGTCCAACTGCTTCATGACCCTGAGACAGTACAACACTGGACTGGCCACCAAACTTTGCCTTAAAGATAAATCAGTATTATAGAAATAATTTATTTTCACTAACAGAAGAAGAATATATGGTATGCGCCAAAATATACAGTACTGAAACTCGCGCATCACAAATGCGCATTGGGCCATAACTCCAGATGGACTTGTTCCTAAAGAAGGTTGTGCCGTGCAGTTGTTGCTGAAAATGGGTCTCTCGATGGAGGAAAAAGTATTCATAGTTGAGTATTATTTCCACTCATATGGAAGTAATTGTAAATGGGGACCGAGTTTGAAAAAGTATGTGCACTGTGTCAACATTACCCGAGCAAATCATCTCTTTTTAAGTGATAGAGAAAAACTTATAAATCAATAAAATGATTGCAAGAGGGCTTGTGAGTGGAAGCCTACTGTACATCCTAGGTAGGGCGTGTTCATTATGATGAGATCATAATTTGAGAAGTGAGAAAAATTCCATGTGGAAGGATTTTATTTGTACAAACGTATATTATGTCTATGTGTATTTTAAGTCTAAAGGCAGGTGTTGAATTCAATTTACAAGAACAATACAGGAAGTCCTCTTAAAGGAGACATATTATAGAAAATAGTCTTTTTTCAGTGCTGGTGGATGTTTCTATGTACAGTGGTACTTCGGCATTGCAAATTTAATCCACTCCAGACGTGAGCTCTTAAGGTAAAATTTTGTATTGTGAAACTAATTTTCTTATAGCAAATAATGTAAATAAATGATAAATCATTCTAGCCATCCAAAAATATTCGGATATAAAAAAGAAATTTCCAACACTATAATTGCATTTAGACATCACTTAACCTTAATTTATGATCCCTCCTCGGTTTTCTTCTTGCTATCGTCCTAGGTAACATTCTTGGGACCCATGGTGCTATGTCTTCACTAAATCTTGCACAAAATGAAAATAAAAAAACAAAAACAAAAAGAAAACCTACAAAAAATATGTAAACTCGCTTCGCTTGATTTTCAACAAGTTTTGAATGGCTTTCAGACGTACACGCAACTTACCCGGCGTTTGGGTCAGCTCGGTTTGTTCACTCGTACTGGATGCCAAAAATGCTTTGTATTCTCATGCAAATTTTGTGCAAAATTTCAGTTCTTAAGATAAAAATTTTTAAGGCGGGGCATTCATGTGCCAAGGCACCACTGTGGGAAGCACCCATCAGCCCACAAACTGAAAGTAAACAACTTAGTCGCTTGTTAGTATTCAGCCTTGGTCAGAAATGAAAGAAAACAGGCCATCCAGATTTTCAGTCTAATTCTATGTCACACCAGGCTCTCATATATGAATAACCCGAGTATTTCCCTTCCCATGGGCTGGGCGAACAGGGCCGAACACTTTTGAAAGATCTGCCATATTGTTTTCTTTGCTAACGCCACAGTAAAAGCACCGTCATGCTCGAGACTAGCGCTAGTGGAGGAGCTGCTTTGCTTTTGGCTGAACAAACCAGCACAAATCATTACAATCAT
Source organism: Heterobranchus longifilis (assembly GCA_028570985.1). Classification (NCBI taxonomy): domain Eukaryota; kingdom Metazoa; phylum Chordata; class Actinopteri; order Siluriformes; family Clariidae; genus Heterobranchus; species Heterobranchus longifilis. The sequence continues at coordinate 6,350,870 of JAOVVB010000046.1, forward strand.
TACCTGGCAAAGGGGACCTAAGAGCTAGATGGATTTTTTTTAGCTATTTTTGGTGAAGTCCCAGATGTGGTCAGCAAAACCTGCTGGTGTTTTCCAATATACAGTACTGAAAATCTCGCAATAGTCATTTGCAATTGTCGATCTGGCATGACTCCAGACTCACTTGTTGCCAGTAGTGAAAGGGAAGTTGTGTTGTGCAGTTGTTGTTGGACATGGGTTTCTTGACGAAGGAATACCGTTGAGTGAATCAACACACTGGGCATACCATGGTAAATCAACACACTTTCTTTCAGGGGAAATAAACCCACAGATGACAAGGTAATATTGTTCATCTTTTCGATTTAGTACTGTATATACACACTACCGTTCAAAAGTTTGGGGTCACTTGCAAATTTCTTTGTTTTTGTTTAGTGATTTATTTTCTACA
>JAOVVB010000046.1:6401711-6413220 GCA_028570985.1 Heterobranchus longifilis
ACATTTTGTGTGACAAACATGCAAAAGAATAAGAAATCAGGAAGGGGGCAAATAGTTTTTCACACCACTGTAAATGTCACAGCAGAAGTTGAGACTCATCAAAGCAGGCAATGTGTTTCCAATCTTCTTTTGTCCGATTTTGGTGAGTCCATGTGAATTGTAGTCTCAGTTTCCTGTTCTTAGCTGACAGGAGCAGCATCTGGTGTGGTCTTCTGCTGCTATAGTGCATATGCTTTAAGTTTCAGCATGTGTGTTCAGAGTCACTTTTCTGCATATCTTGGTTGTAACAAGCTGCTATTTGAGTTCAGTCTGGCTGTTCTCCGCTGACCTCTGGCATCAACAAAGCACTTTTGCCCAGAGAACTGCTGCCCACTGGATATTTTTTTATTTTTTACATCACTCTCTTAAAGATGGTTGTGTTTGAAAATCCCAGTAGATCGAAAGTTTCGAAAATAGCTAGACCAGCCTGTCAGACACCAAGGACCATGCCATGTTCAAAGTCACCTAAATCATCTTTATTCCCCAGTCTGATGCTCACTTTGAACTTCAGCAGATCATCTTGACTGAGTCACTGTCCTGTGATTGGCTGATTAGACAGTTGTGAAAAAGTAATTGTGTAAAAAGTTGAACAAGTTGAAAAGTGGCCAGTGAATGTATTCCTATAGTATTTAACAGTTTTTCTACTTTTAAACACATCTTGTTAATAAAAGAATTACGATAACCACATCAATCTCCTTTAACATAATAATGAAGACCCACAGATCATTAGCTAATTTAATCAGCTGCTGATTTTTTTCTATTCTATTCTATTCTATTCTATTCTATTCTATTCTATTCTATTCTATCATGCTATGGCAGTCTATTTGGTTTAAGTCTTCTATTTTTTTTATTACCTTTCCTTTTTTTATCCTGTTTTACCATTTTTAATTTATTTTCTTTTTTTTGTTTTGTTTTTATTTGTTTGTTTGTTTGTATGTTTCATTTGTTTGTATGTTTGTTTGTTTTTCTATATTGGTTATTTCTTACATCATTCTATTACATACTGTATTTTTTTTGCTTTTTATCTTTTAATTCAATTATTTATTATTGCATTCTATATTATTCTACATCTGTGCTTTAAAGTTCTGTTTCATTTCATTTCACAATATTCTAAATTTCTTCTTATTCTTATTTTACACTTGTTTACACAGTTAATATAGGTTTGTTGAGTGACTTATTTATTCTATTCTATAATGTATTTCTGTATTCTATACATTCATTCTACTTTTATCAATTAATTTATTTTGTTTTATTCTACAATATAATATATTTATTTTATCATTCTATTCTGTCTATTTCTGTCTTTTGTTATTTTATCCTATTCTATTCTATTGCTTCTTTTTTTTTTAAAATAAGATTTTTAGCTTGCTACTAAAGAATTGTAGATGATTGACACATTTTAGACGTATTTATTGCTTTATAGTTCAATCTCTGTGGATTAACAGACAAGCTCTTTTTTTTTTAAAATATCTTCCAAAGCAGTTGCAACACACACACACACACACACACATGGTGCACAAGATAAAGTTTTTTAAAATAGTTTATAATTTTATTTGGTGCATTCGGTAATTTTATTCATAGCTTTTCTTGGACTTGTCCTGGCCCACACGATGTGTTTTGAGACCTCTGCTCTCAACATCTGAATCCTTTTAACTTTTGCCTGAACTACTCTGTCCTTCATTTCAGAGTCATTTCTCAATCAAGAAGGGAGCTGCCGCTCTTGGAATAGGAACAGAGAGTGTGATCTGTGTCAAAGCTGATGAGAGGTGGGTCTGGATATTCCATAGTGATATTTTTTGTGCATGGCTGGAGAAATGAGAAATACACTTAAACATGTCTTAATGATAATCACACATGGCTCCAGTGATGAAATGGTGCTTTTGTCTCTGACAGGGGAAAGCTGATCCCTTCTGACCTGGAGCGAAGGATAGTAGAGGCCAAGCAGAAGGTATTGACACGAACACACACACACACACACACACACACACACACACACCTGAATAAATGTCTTAAGTCTGTCTCATCAGTCTGCACTTTGTCTGAACTTTCCAGCAGAAGTGCAGAACAGCATAACTGATGTGATCTCCAAAACCAACACAGACATTACTGTGACCATAAACTCTAACTGACTTTTCTTATTTTTCTCTTTCTTTCTTTTTCTTTTGTTTCTTTCTCTGTTTCTATTCTATTCTATTTTATTCTATTCTCCATTACTTTTTGTCATTATATATTATATTTTCTTTGCAAACAGCTCTTTTCTGTTTATTATTAAATTCTTAAATATATACTTTTTATTAACAATTGAATACATTCTATTTTATTATAGACATCATATGTATTTTCATCACTTTTTCCTTAATGGTTAATGATTTTCAATATTTTCAATTACTCTATTTCTTTTCATTTAATTCTCTCTTCTATTTAATTCAATTACTTTCCATTCTTATCCTGTTTTATTGTAGTACCTTTTTTTGTTTATCATTATATTGCATTATTTTTCAATTTATTCATGATATTTTCATGATTCATTTATGATATTTTCATGATTCATTTATGATATTTTCATGATTATGTTCACTTTTTTAAATAAACTTTTTAAAATTCCTTTTATTTTATTAATCTATTTTGTTGTATCCCTTTGTTCTATTGTTCCCTTTCCATCTTTACTCTATAAACCACTTTTTAAAATATTACCCACAGCATTGTTGGTCATCATATTTGGCATTTTTATTTATTTATTTATTTATTTATTTATTGTCTTTGTTTAAGGTGTTTTCTCTTCCTTAGGGTTATGTACCATTCTTTGTGAGTGCTACAGCTGGAACTACAGTGTATGGAGCATTTGATCCTCTGATTGCCATCTCAGACATCTGTAAAAAGTATAACATTTGGATGCACGTGGATGTGAGTTCAAATTTATTTATTATGACATTGAGACTTTGCTGATGTGGTGATGGTGTGCTGATGTGTAAGGTGAAATGCTTACGGAACGACTGTGTGCTGATGTGGAGATTGTGCTGATTTTGTGACACCGTGCTGATGTGATGACAGGTTGTTGATGCTGTGACTCTGTGCTCATGTGGTAACTGCACTGATTTGACGATTTGCTAATGTGGCGACTGTGCTGATTCGGTGACTGTGCTGATATGATGACCGTGCTGATTTGTTAACTGGGCTGATGAGAGGACTGTGCTGATTTGGTAACTGTGCTGATGAAGTAACTGTGCTGATGAGAGGACTGTGCTGATTTGGTAACTGTGCTGATTTGGTAACTGTGCTGATTTGGTAACTGTGCTGATGAGAGAACTGTGCTGATGAGGTAACTGTGCTGATTTGGTAACTGTGCTAATGAAGTAACTGTGCTGATGAGAGGACTGTGCTGATTTGGTGCATTTGCTGATGAGAGGACTGTGCTGATTTGGTGACTGTGGGGATTACCAAAGGTAAGAAGGGATGATTGGGTTGATTTTCTGACTGAACTGATGTGGTAAGTGTGTGCTGACATGGTGACTATGTCTTGATATTGTAACTGTGCTGAACCAGTTCCTGCGTGCTGATGTGGTGAATCTGCTCGGATGTGTGGTGACTTTGTGCTGACATGATGACTGGGTGCTGACATGATGACTATATCCTGATGTGGTCACTGTGCTGATGAGGTGACTGGGTGCCAAATTGGTGACTGAACTGATAGTGACTGTGCTGATTTGGTGTCTAGCCATTAAAGCTTAGAGCATTTTAGCCAAAATTTATTTTTTATTTTTTAAATAAAAGAGCTCAGGATTCTGCAGTATAAAGTGACATGTCCATTTTTTGAGCATTAACTAGGCAATATTATAAACTGAATTTTTTTTTAGTTCATTTTAACTGACTACCCAAACTTGGGTGATTAAAAAAATTAGAAAATTGATCACATAGGCAAAGAAATAGCACAGATACACATGATCATGTCTTTGTATTGTTTTAATATGCTCATTCCCATGATTCGACTATTCTGGTAGTGTTAAAATTTACTCTTTATAAAGGTAATGATAACTTTTATTCTACCTGACATATCCAAAAACCTAAAAAGGAAGCCTCCCAGTTAACACACACCGGCAAGGCTTCCATATAAGCACGTTTTTTTTTTATAATCGTCATTGACCTATGCCGTGTTGCTGGCACGTATCTGTGCCGCTTGAGCTTTAAAGGTTTTTACGTTGTGACTGGGTGCTGATGTGGTGAATTTGCAGGTCCAGTAACTGTGTGCTGATATGGTGTCTATGTGGTAGATGTGTGTGGTCATTTGGTGATTGTGCCATGATGGTGGTGACTGGGTGCTGCTGTGTTTACTTTATGATGTAGTGTCTATGTGTTAACAGCACATGTGATGTGCAGATATTGTAAAGTGCTCCAAGTGTGCTGTCACTGCTGGCTCATCATCACTGCATGAAGTTCTTTACCCTGCCAAATATTCACATCCTGTTGCAGTCTCACGACCCTGAACTCAGCTCTGGTGACTGTTAAACAGATCACGTTTTATACAATAAAAAGAAAGCACTGTAAAAACACCGGTTAAAAATGAATCAATGAACAAATGAATTTTTCTTAAGGAGAAAAATAAAAATCAACATAAACATGCAAACAGACAAACACTAATCTTGTTTTTACTTTATAGCCAGTTATAGTTTTTCATCACTGATTGGAAGAAACTATTTTTAAAAAATTGCTTTGAAGGCTCTAATATGAATTAATATGTTTTTTCAAGGACTGGTAAAAATAAAACAGAATAACATAAACTTTATAAAAATATATATTTTTGGCTATTTAGAATTGTATTATGATTAAGTGCTGTCTCTAAAAATTAATAATTTTCTTTATCGCAAATAAAATTGTTAATGCAATATAACATTTTAATTTGATGTGACTTATTTTGGTGTTATAAATGAATCACCTTGGAAAAATAATTACATTTAAAAGCTACCTACTTGCTATTATACTTTGCGTGTGTTCATTTTATACTCTAGAGACCAATAAGATGAATAACAATGGTTTGATCTCTCATTTTACTGGAGAGCAGGCCTTTGAACTTATACTTAGGCCATTTCTCACACACACACACACACACACACATACACTAGACTGTGACTGTGTTTAGACTGTGTTCTGTCCTGATCTTAGATAGGGGATAGAGCTTCCTATAGATGTACGTACAGCCGAGTCCTTAAGCGGCGACTAAAGACCTATCTCTTACTCTGTTACTTAGATATTTAGATTAATCACCCTTACAATAAATACATACATGAATACATAAATGAAAATAAATAACCGTTTCACTGACAGTACTAGTTAGTGATGTAGTAAACCAGTGTAAAGACCTATCTACTGATGTGAACTTCAAAGTCCCTCTTCAGAATGCGTCTGTCAAACGCCATAATGTAAATATAATCTACTGTAAATGTAAACGATCACAGCTTTACCTCAGCCAAGTGGGGCATTTGTTTCAAGGAGAAAACATTATACTTTCAAACCTCGAACCCTTTCACATCATTTTATCTTCAGATAAGGCTTCTCAGCTTTTAATCTTTTAACACATTTTATGAAGAATCAGCAGTTTGGAAACGTTGATGTGCAATTTTTATATTACAATTTTAGCCATATTTTCATTTTTATTTGTGTTGACCCTAATATGTCAAATCCCCAAAATTCGAACACTATAACCAAATACTATACCTGGAAGTACAGACTTTTTATAAATTAAATAGAGGCTTGCTTGAGCTTTGCGTTTAGTCAGTCATACTCATCTACCAAGCTATTCAGTGACCATGATGAGAATACTATTCACCTGTAACATTATTCACATGGAATTATAAATAAATAAATAAATAAATAAATAAATAAAAAAATACATAATATTTAAATGCATTTTTTATCTGACATTTTACCCTTATTCAGTCCAAAAAATAAAAATAAAGACAGTTCATATAAATGAATAAAATAAAATAAAAATTAATAAATAAATGTATTGTTTGTAATGTGTCTTAAATGCAAGGATTGGTCAAGTCAAATTGAGACTTTTGATGATTGTACAGAATAACAGAACACAGTTCTGAGAGTAAAGTCTCCCTTTATTTCTCCATAAAATCTCCTGCTACACTAATGCACTTATTCCAGCGTTTCACAAGTACGTACAGTAGATACCGCCAAGGTAGAAAGTTTCTCAGTGTGCCAGAGCCATGATCAGACTGCTTCCATCACGCTGAAACACTGGCCTCCCAGGAACTCCTTTAATGACCCAACATGCGGAAATGGCTTGGAGCGAGGTCAGGACTGTACGGGGACGTGGCAATAACTCCCAGCCGAGTTCCTGTAATGTTCAAGTGGTTCTGGTGAACGATTGTGAGTACAGTTCACATAGACAGATGTGTCTTTTACCGCAAGTTGGCAACAAGTTATTCAACATTTTTAATGGAAAGGACTTCAGTAAGACTTTGTAAGACCGGGATCATCATTCACAGACGTGAGCCTTCTTTAAAATGTTTGCACCATTCAAATGTTATAAAATACCATAAGATATACCTTTAGTCGTCCCAAATTGGGCAAATTCCTATATTACAGCAGCAAATAAAAAAATTAGCAAACATGAAGTAGGGAAAGAACAGTGTATAAATAAACAATGCAAACAATACAATAGTTAGAATGCGACAAAGGATTATCATCACCGTATTGTGCTTGAAGTCTTCTGTAAAAATCAATTGCTTTTATGCCTTCATTCACCAAGAAATTTCATCAAACAACAAGTCCCGGTTTGATTTGAACACCCCTCATAAAATAAAATTATATTAAAGAAAAACAAGTTAAAAAAATGCTTTAGCTTCCAAGCCCTATAGCAGGTTGAACTGTAAAGTTAAGTAAATATTCACCAAATTTTGGTTTTAAGACCAGTGTTTTTAGACATTCACTTACTTTCCAAATTAATTGATCTGTTTATGAGTACAAAAAATTATATAGTAACCAAACATATATTTTTTTTTAATCAGACATTTGTTTTCACTCATAAATCAGCATGCATTAGAGGACATGGACAAGGGGATTCGTTTGTACTGAGACTGTCCCGAGCGTGGACAGGTACTGTAGGCTGATGCATGCTGTGACCTTCATGCTGTGGAGCGATGTGTTAAGCAGTCTTGTTATCCGTCTCCTGGAGTGTGTTAACCTCCTGGGTTTTCCTGCGCAGGGTGCCTGGGGAGGGAGTCTGCTCATGTCCCGGAAACACCGGTGGAAACTCAACGGAGTCGAGAGGTCAGCACTGCCTTCACTGCCGAGATCACACACTATAAATCATAAACTCTCTTCCATTCTCTACAGAACATGCAACATGTCTGCTAATGCTGTCTCCCATTGGCCCAGACCGTTTTTTATTTAATTTATTCATTTCTTTTACATCTACTACCCATACAAAGACATTTAATACCACAATACAGTAGATTTCTTAAACAATACTTCAAGCTGTAATGTAACCCACAGGTTTATATTAATGTACTAGTTCTCATATGTCATGATCTTTATCATTCAGAGACTTGCACAGTATTGCAGATGCTTCACATAATCAAATCTTAATAATAAGAAAAATGTTTCATTGATTGAACAAAAAAGATGTAAACATTAATACTGATAAAACATCAATATGTTTATGTACAAATTTATGGAAGGAGTCTCCAGTTTCAGTACATACTGTAGCTTGCTTTGTTAAACTTCCTCAACATTGTCACTCACTAATGAATTAGAAATTTGTAATCGTTGGTAAATCGTTGTGGTGGAAGAGGAATAAAACACTTCCATACAGGCTGTTAAATTAGTGACAATGAGAAATTAAAACACATTATGCATTATTCCTCGCTTTATTAACATGATAAAACGAGCTTGTTTATATACTCAAATACAATGTAATCAAAACTGTACATTTTAAGCAGAACTATAAAGGACCTGCCTCTAATATTCTGTTGCTCTTTGAACATGATCAATGCCGTCTCGGGCTGTAGGAAGAAATCTGGCTTGATTTGCCATCAGATTGTTGATGTTAAGTTTCTCTCCCACTGAGAAGTCGCCGCCTGCAGCTGTGAAGTTGTGTGTGACCTGCGAGACTTTCAGGAGAACAAAAAGCAGTGTGTGAATTACCTTGTGTGACAAGAAAACTTTTACTGTAAGCATGTGAGTTAAGGACCAAATTAGCTGAAGACACACAATCTGAGCCGATAGTATCTGATTCTAAACTCAGATAATGTTATTACTCTGTTCATTACATTTTGTTTTCTCATTTTACAAGAGAGCAGGTCTTTATACTTACGATTAGGCCATTTCACACACAGACAAGGGACATGATACAATTATACAATATAATGTTTATAGGAATTCATACATATATTCTTGTATTAATGTGCACCGGTGGTTACAACATGTATATTTGTCATCGTGATTTTCAGTTCATAAATATTAGTTGTTAGGTACATTGATTACAACTATATTAGGATATCACCTATACTATATCATCACACTATATTAGGATTTTGTGCTAAATATTTTTTTATTAAATTATTAATTAATATATATATATTTTTTACCAAATTCCATTTAAATTGTAAAATTAAATATTATAATATCAATTTTTAAATGATCTAAAAGAGGAAATATATTGATGGCATATTCAGTATAATAAATAAATGAGTTTCATTTAATTCATTATGATTCTTTCATGGCACGACTGATGCAAAGCAATGAAAAGCTATAATATTGTATTATATTAATAATAAATAATAAGTCTACTAATAAATCTACCTATAAACAATACATTTACTAAATAAATCTACTCAATAATAAATAATAATTCTATCAAATTTTTATTATTATTATTATTATATTTTTCAGCTGAAAATTTATTTAAAACTTAATTGGATTTTCAAGATCTGGACTAAATAAATAAACAGATGAATAAATAAAGAAATGAATCAATAAAAAAAATCATGAATTTTATTCTTATTAATACAGTAACACCATCATGTTTTAAAGATGTATATTTGCAAGTTGGAGTATAGCATTTATAGCTATTTAGACTACAGTTACCCTCGAGACAATCATGGCTTTTTGGTAGGAATATATTATTAAGTATATTTATATTGTCTTGGTGATATTGTCATGATCACACAAGGAAAAATCCTAATACTGTAGCTAAACTAGTTTGAAATGTTATTGTACTAGTTTGGGGATTTTTATTGGAGATGTTAAGTGTATCTCACTGAATTGAGTCATTAAATAAATGAATAAATTCAGTTTGAGTTATTAAATAAAAGTCTAATGGCATGCTTTCCTGATCCACACTTAAAACTGTTTTGTGTTTTTTTTGCTCTTCCACTCTTTCAGGGCGAACTCCATGACATGGAACCCTCATAAGATGATGGCGGTGCCCCTGCAGTGCTCGGCTTTGCTCGTCAGAGAGGAGGTGAGGAGTGAGGCTTTAAATCATAACAGAGTCTCCATCTTTGATGACTGTGTTTTATTTAAGTGCTCTATTCTCACTGTGTTGTTGCTGTGTTGCAGGGTTTGATGCAGAGCTGTAACCAGATGCAGGCGTGTTACCTGTTCCAGCAGGACAAACACTACGACCTGAGCTACGACACCGGAGACAAGGCGCTACAGTGTGGACGCCACGTCGACATCTTCAAGCTCTGGCTCATGTGGCGGGCGAAGGTACAGATGTACAGAGAGATTTAGACAAGAAGAACATTTCCTACAAACAAGATCCGAATTAGATTAAAACTGTTGGCTACGGGCAGAGTGCTTTGGTTTTTAAGATATAGAGAATTTTCAGCATTTACACTAAGAAGCAGCAAATTACATTTTATTTTTGGTTAGGGTTAAAACAAAAACGGTACCTGTACTTATAGTTATATAAAACTGTACAAGGTAAATAATTCTTTAATCTGAATAAAAATTGATTGCTCTATTTATGTTCTTTGGTAGAAACGAACATAAATCAATTTACTTACATAATGTCACTTGTTAGTGTGACTGTAGTTCTCCTCATCAAGAGCTCCAGTGAAGGTTACAGACATCACTGTTCCCTCCACTGGATCATTAGCATACTGCATCAGGATTGGCTTTTATCTAATGCAACTTGTTATGAAACACTAACGCATGTTCAACACTAAGCAGAGAGAATGTGTGGAGCCCTATAACACGGTGCCTTATTATCAGACACACAGGAGCCGTTTCTGAATTCTTGATTAAAAAAATATATAAAATGAATCCTCCCTCCCTTATTTTTTTTGTTTGTTTGTTTTTTCCTCATTGCTTTTCCCCAATACAGAACTTTCAGATTTTTCTGTTTCCTTCCTTCCTTGTTTTTATGGCACTTACTTACTATGTTCTTTGTTTTTTTTTTTTACTTGTTTGTTTGTTTGATTTTTTTTTTGTCTCAGTGTTTTCTTTTTTCCTTCCTTTCTGTGCAATTTTTGTTTGCATTTTGTTATTATTATTTTTTCTTTATTTCTTTGTCTTGTCCGTCTGCTTTGGTCTTTGTTCATATCTCGTTGTTTTTTGCTTTTTTGTCTTTCGTGCCTAAATTTAATACATTTTTTCCACCTTCCATTCTTTCATCCTTCCTTTTTATTTTCTTTTTCAATATTCTTTCTTTTTTCCTTCCTTTCTTTCCTGAGTTTCTTTTCATTGTTTTCCGTTTGTCCTTATTTCCTTTCTTCATTCATTCATTCATTCGTATTCTTTTTGTTTCCTTTTTTGAAAGTGATATTTATTTATTTATTTCTCTCTCTCTCTCTCTCTCTCTCTCCCCACAGGGCACTATTGGCTTCGAGGCTCAGATAGATAAGTGTCTGGAATTGTCTGAATATCTCTACAACAAGATCAAGGACAGAGAAGGGTACGAGATGGTGTTTGATGGAAAGGCAAGTTTCTACACCTGATATTTTAATATATTTCATTTACCTTGCTGATTTATTTATTTTTTTCTCCCTGAGATGCCCCGGGGGATGAGCGCACTGCCAGCAGTGTTTATATGAAGCCATTTAGCGCCTCAGTGCTGATTGTGAAAGCGCTCCCTTTCAGGCGGCAGGGGAAGCGGTCCTGGCTAATCTAAATGGAAATGATGCTTGTTGGCAGTGTGGCCTCTTCACAGGGCTGCTGGCCTGAGTGAGGATTATAACACTGATAGAACCAGAGCAGGACACAAGACACACACACACACACACACACACACAAAAGAAAATGCAACATTTTCAATTTAACTCTTCCTTTTTTCTTTGGAAAAGGGCAAAAAACAAAACCCTTACAGAGTGCATTGAGAGCTCGGAGATGCTGCGTAAATAATAACGCCTGGTCAGCTGCGAGTCACAAGCCATGTTATAGGGCTTTGTGTGTGTGTGTGTGTGTGTAGTCAGTGTAGTGTGTAATGGTTGCCTCTTACGAGTGCTGCCCTCTGGAG
>JAOVVB010000046.1:6424493-6439738 GCA_028570985.1 Heterobranchus longifilis
TAGTTATTGAAGACTCAGGTAGACTTGTAGGAAGTTCCAGTCCTGAACTATCGAACTGTCAAGTCCCCAGAGAAACAATGAGTTGAAGGTAAAATCCACTCTGATTACCGCTGCATCAAACTAGTTGCCTTTCCTGCAACTTCATACTAGCCTTTTCTGGCCATCGAGCTGTGCTGCTTTTTTCCAAAGCTTTTCCCCCATTTTTTAATCTTTTTTGTGCATCAACCAAGAAGAGTGAAGTAGTGACTCCTACATGCCATAGGATTGATCCAAGCATTCATTGGGTTGTTTGTGTTTGTCACTCTGCTACCTTAATTTAAATACAGTACATTTCAAAATTTATTTTTGTCAAGTTGTCTTTTTCCACTGATACTGAAATCATGGTTCTGTTATGCAAACATTTGCAGAACACGAACAATCAGCCGTTCCCTTACTGCTTGCTAGTGTGAGCACATGGTAAATCTTATGTTACTCTGGTTTACACTTCATCTCCTTTTACACCACACATTCTATAAACTATTAACTTTATTAAAAAAAAAATATTAATCACTTACAAGCAATAAATCACATCAAACTTCATGATGTCACAATTGTGGAACCTGTTGGTCTATAAAAGTCATTAGGAGTGATGCTCATGCATAATCAGGGAGGGGGGGCAAAAAAAAAAACAGAAATGTGTTATTTATTAACTGCCTCATTTTCTCATGCAACGAACCAAACACAACATTTGTTGTTGGTTTAATCCACAATGCATGCACTGCGTTCCACATGTGCTACTGGCCCTAACAGCATGGCTTTTTTGAAACCTAACACCCAAATGTACAGACGTGTTAGTGATGCACAGGACACAGGAACAGCCTGCCACATCGTTCTCCAGCTGAAACGACAACACAGCTGAATGAAATGTGTCACGAATTAACAATCTATTCATCTTTTTCTCTGTTGTTGAGTATCACAGGCATAAATCTATAGAAAAACATTGCACAAGGTGAAAGGAGAAAAAAAGAAGCATCCTGAGTGAACTGGCCTTTAGTCATGTAGTAAGTGTTTTGTTCATGGTGACGTCTCTGTGATCTTTTCTAAAATTCTTGTTTCAAAATGACCTTTGAAGCTCAGGATCGTAAATAATCTGAGTTCTGTCTGTGATCCTGAAGTCATCATGACATTAGAGAGATTTATGAATTTATGATTTGTACTGTAAGGTTTGCTGATTGCCACGCTCCATCAGGTCAGAGAGTCGTATATTTTTATGACTTGAACATTGCGTTTCTGACAACTTTATTTCCTGGTGAATAAACCTTTGTAAGTATTTACGCACTACCTTACTTTGGTGATTATAGTCACGCTTATGCCATGACCTTCTTGCTAGTTAGCCTTTCAAAATGAGCTTCGCACTGCAAAAACTGAGAGTAAGGGAAAATATTCTAATATGATTTTAAAAAATTATATTTATTTTTATAACAAATAATAAACAAACAGCAAACCAAAAACACGATATTTAAGCCTATATTTAGACACATTATTCTCACTTATGAGCATAGTTTTCTTCTTCTATTGGCAGATAATTTTGCTTATTTAGAACAATAATTTGTCTAGAAATCGTCTGAATCTTATAATCAGCTTGTTATAATCTTATATTAAGAAATTCTACATACATTTACTAGCTTCACGATATTTTCACTTGCTTAGGTGTAATTTTTGCAGTGCAATCTTAATTGTATTTGAATTTATAATAATGTATAATTTTAACTTATTTACACTGCTACCATTAAAATATGTTACATGAAATAATGCATGTTTTGCTTTTACATTAAGTTTTGTCCTGCAAATTGTTCCATACTCGCCAAGATTTAAACTCTTAAACTCAGACATATAAGATCAATGATCTTGTTTTAACAGTTATTTACTAACTTCTAATTTTTAAACTGAAAAAAGTTAGAGATTCGTTGTGTTGTAAAATTTTCTTATTGCATTGACAGATAACTCTGACTATATGAATGATTGATAGTCTGCAGGTTTGCATACATTTCTCTTTCTTTTATGGCTGTCTTTAGTTCAGTCTGTAAATACAGTGCCTTTTTTATAAATGACATAATCAAGAATTGGCGAAGAAGCAAAAAAAAATAACATTCTACCATCATGAACTTAGAAAAGCATCCATAAACTTTGACAGACGACATGAATCAAATAAAAAAGAATCTATATTTTAATTTGTGCTGTAAATCTTTTGTGCTGAGCAAACACTCATAGACGTAACCTGCTGAGCTCAAACACTAAAGCAAAGGCAGCGGCATAAACTGCTCTTGGAAAGTGAAGAGCTTCCAAATCAGACCATTTACAGCATCAGGACATGAAACACATCATAAAGTCTTTTTTCTAGTATTGTCATAGTGACTACCTTTCCCCTGCAGGCTTGTTAAACAAAACCAGATGTTTCACGACTGGGTCTGTTTCTTTCTCAAACACTTAAGTCGTTGGGGTTAAAGTTCAGAGGTGATGAGTAAAACAGGAGCATTGAGTCACATTGAAGATGACACAAATCAGGCGTCTCTTCATCACACCTGACATCAGTATTGCCATGATGGAAGGTGGACGAACGGCTCATCATCTCTCATCGTCTACGTCGCTTTTTCCCAGGTGGATGAACGCTTGAATAAAATGTACAGTTTGGATAAGATTGGAGAATTGCATGCAAATCCTTCTTTGCGTAACCTCAGCATTTGAGGAATGTTCAGCATGTGAGACGACACGTTTGATTCAGCAGGAGCTCCAGCTGGCTTGGTTTCTTTAAGGAAGAACAGCTGAACTGCTGCACTTTCCCTGACGTGTTCTGGAGCAACGTTATCTGTTTTCCTCCCCTATGTCTTCTGTTAACAGCCTGAGATCATTCAGTTTGGCTCACTGTTTAAAAGGACTAAAATAACTTTTAAAATGAAGCGATATCTTTGGAAACCGCATTTTTGGAAAAGTTTTAGCCAACAACAATCTCGCATTTATCAAACTCGGCTGCTCGGAATTACCTGCAACTTTCCACTAACGGAAATATCAACATCACACGAAAGTCATGGAAATCTCTTCTGTAAGCGATGACTAGATTTCCAAGTGCCCATGTCTGATGAAAATAAATGAATCCTTCTGATTGCTCTTTATTTGTCCGCGATGGCCTTATGGTTCTCTCCAGAGTGCATGATTAAACCTTTCAGTGATGACCTCGTAATGAAAAGTGATTCCTAAAGGGAAGGGAGTGTAACAGAACAAAGACTCCCATTAGGAAATGCTTTAGATAAAAGACCTCCTCATATTTCTCACCGACTTTAGTGTTACATATGATTGAGCTGGTGTTCCTATCACTGCACACACTCTTCATTTCAGTCAAAGCCAAGAACTTTTCTCGGCTTTGAAAAGGTAGTACCTGATAAGTACAACCTGACTCTTGTCTATGATCAGAAACCTAAGGTTGACCTTTAAGTTTCACTATTTGTGCAGTTATCCAATCATGTCAGGACAGAATGCATGAAATTATACGGATTCATGTAAAGAGCTTCAGGTCGTATTAAACATCAGGATGGCAAAAAAAAACACAAATGTTGGTTAGGTTTGAGTTTTTCATAAATTGTTTATCTTATGGGATTTGTACGCACAACTAGATTTTGCACAGAAGAAACAAAAAATGTCTGGACTGGTAGTAAAGCCTGATTTATTTTATGCCCCTGTTTCAACTCTTTTCCAAAGGTCCTCTGTAGGTACTCTGTAGCCATGTACCCTAAGGCATACTACTGTATACGGTACAGCCTGACATGCACCTCCCCGGAAATATAACTAACACTGAGGCGATACAGACCACAACAACTGTGATTGGTCCACATGGTGAAAGAATATGTATATTTGTACATTATGTATTATATGATCTGCATCACACAGACTAAACAAAAAAAAAAACTGGCGACAGACACACCAGTATGTGGGGTATTCAAGTCTAAAATTTATGGTGAATGAAACCGATTGGCATTTACAGAAGACTTCAAGCAGAGTACAATGAAGACGCAGTGAAATATCTAAGTGGTGCAAACGTTTTAGTGAATGACGATACCAGCTGGGGTGATTTGTTCAAGTCAAAAGGAGTTCCTGGGAGGCCAGGGTTTCAAATGTAAAGCAGGCAGTTTGATCATGGCTCTGGTGTACTGCGAAAACATTATACCTTGATGGAATCCAAGCACAAGTGAAACACTGGGATAAGTGCACTAGTGTACCAGGGGATTATATGTATATCAGCATGTCAAAAGTCACAGTTTGACTTGAGCGCCATCATTATATATATATATATATATACTCAAAACACCATAGGCCACTTGTTTAGGCTCTGAGGAGACTAGATGAGGAACTGAGCTGGGGGGGCAGGAGTAGCTCAGTGGTTAAAGCGTTGGATTACTGTTTGGAAGGTCTTGGGTTCAAACCTCAGCACCACGCAGTTGACACTGTTGGGCCCTTAAATGCTTAGATGTAAAATGGGATAAAAATGTAAGTCACTTTGGATAAGGGCATCTGCCAAATGCTGTAGAAGTAAACAACAAAACAGACTTAAGCCTATGTGAACTTATAGGTTTTCTCGTCGCTGTGCAGCAAAACACAAGTTTCTTATTCCGTAGATACAATAGTTAGAAATTATATTGAAAATTCTTTAATGCTCTGTACTACTCACCGCCCAGATTGGATTTTATTGAATAACCGTCCGCCAAATGAGTACATGTAAATATTTGGGAGAGGTACTTATTAAAACTTGTCTGACTTTATAACTTTTCCCTCGTAAAAATCCCACAGCCTGTCAAAGCTCTGCATGAAAACTAAGCCAGGACGCAGACACATCTGCAAGACGTTGAGATTGAAATGATTCTGAAGGCCAATGTTTAATCAATAACATCTACAACTAATGAGGTAAATTCAACCTGATTTGAAAAACTCATCTTTTTTGGCCTTTGCTTGTTGACATTCAGAGTCAGAGCTTCAGAAAGAACCTGCAGCTTTTTCATGTTCATGTTTAACATTTGTTCATCAGCACCAAAGTGATGTACGAGTGGGACAGAATTCAACCTCAGCACACAGAGTTAATAAAGAAACTGTTCATGTTCCAACATATTTTGCAAATCTAACACCTTTTTCCAGTTGTGTTCAAAAATCACACTGGTACAGTGCATCAGGAATTGAAGACACCATCTATAAATGTTAAACAAATACCTCCCTACGTAAAACTTTAGCATATCAACTATTACAAGTTCCTGTGTAATTTGTTTTCCATGAGTAGTCAAACCGGGACTTGTAATAACATTTCTGGTGAAAAATGGTGTAAAACCGAAAAAAACTAATTTCATTGTGCAAATGTTTTATAGAAGGTGAAGATCCAAGACGAGGTGGCTCCGACCAAAGGTGATCACTAAAGACATTCTGTTTTTGCAGGACAATGCACAACCTTATACCGTCCACTGCACCACTTGCACATTACTAGGACTCGGCTGAGAGTTATTGCCGTAATCAACCGTACAGTCCTGGTCTCGCGATAAGCCATTTCTACATCTTTGGGCCATTAAAGGAGTTCCTGGGAGGCCAGTGTTTCAGATGTGAAGCAGGCAGTCCAATTCATCATACTGAGAAAACTTTATACCTTGATGGTATCCAAGCACTAGTGAAATACTGTGATAAGTGCATTAGTGTAGCAGGGGATTATATAGAGAAATAAAGGGAGTTTTTACTCTCATTACTGTGTTCTGTTTTTCTGCACAATCAAAAGTCCCCATTTCATTTGAACACCCCTAGTATAAAAAAAACTAGGTATTGATACAAATGCACTAATATAAACATGTGATTTGGAACTGCACTAGTGTCTGATAATTAATTAACATCTACTGACCAATCAGAATTGAGAATTCAAAAACATAGTGATGTAATCGGCATTAATCATGTGAAAAGGGTTTGATGTCCAGACCTGCTGAATGTCTATGACTGTGTGTATTTTTCTCTTCTGTCCTTTCTGGCTGTGGTGGATTTTTTTGAGGCTGCTTACTTTTCTGATCTCATTTGATCTTTAATATAAAACATCTGGAGCTGAAAACATTTCACACCTGCTTTTAATTCACAGTGCAGACAGAAAAACCGTGTTTTAGCCTTTCACTATATGGGGCAGTTAGTCACATTCTGACTGAATCCAGACTGCTGCCTCAGTCAGGGAGTAATCATGTTTAAACAATATAAACAAATAGAGATATTAGAACGGCCAAAAACCGGCTGTGAGTTACAGTCGTGAGTACAGTCTTGCTGATGCTGGGTTAAAACCAACAAAAAAAAAAAAAACCAACAAACTGTTTATCCTGGACTTTTAATGATTCCTGAGTGTTTCATTTAGTTTTGAACTAAATCCTGGCAGCAACACATAAGACCACTTTTACGGCCAGAGACAGTTCTAGAATGTAGACAACTACAATTACTTTATTACATCATAGTTTCTCTTGTAGCATACAATCAACAAAAAGTAAAGGCTTTCATCCTAAAGATGAAAGAGTTAGCTTTGCTTCTGAATTCTCTCACTGTCTGCTTACAAAAAAATAAAATATCAAAAAGTATACTTTTTTTTTGCTATTTCCAAAGGATTTTCAATTTGCTTGTTGGGGGAAAAAATCATGATTGACATGAATAGAGATGACTTAAATGATGGGTGAAGTTGCATAAAATTTTTTTAAGAAAAATAAGGAACCTTTTTTTCTGTAGAAATCAGAGCTACAGTATGTTTAATAGTGAAACTAAGAGCATTTCAATTCACAGGATTTGGACTTAACAGCTGTGTGGCCATATGAGACTCATCAGAATAAAAGGCTTCAGTTTGCTAGGAAGCATAAAGTTTGGACTTTGAAGAAATGAAAAATGGTCATGTGATCTGATGAGTCCAGATTCCAGAGTGATGGGCGTGTCAGGATAAGAAGGGAAGCACATGAAGCGATCCACCCATCATGCATAGTGCCCACAGTACAAGCCTCAGGAGACAGTGTTATGATCTGGGGTTGCTTCAGTTGCTCAGTTCTAGACTCAACAATGTTATGTGGCAATAAAAAGGAAAATAGCCGATGATCTGAATATACTGAATGACCAGGACATCACATCTATGGAGTTTCTCTTCTCTGATATATTCCAGAGTGTGAAAGAGCGGTTCTGCGAGCATGAGGAATCATTTTCACATGTGAACTGGCCATGACTTTAACCCTATTGAGTCTTTGAAATATACTGAAGAAGACATTTTACAAAGTAGTTCGACTCTCTTGAGATTAATGAACAATCCTGGCTGCATCCCTGAATGGGAAAAAAATGTCATGACATTGCATAAGGTTGTTGAAACGCTTGTTGTTGGAAGGTGAGCGATTGCAGTAATTCACATTAAATGGGGTCCGATACTAGATACCAATATTATACTTTATAACTCTTTTTTTTTTGGCTAGGCAGTGTATATTATAATTACACTAGTTACTAGTTACACTAGTTAGCTCTTGTAAGGTATGTATGGTTTATATCATTCTATAAATGACTAGAGGATATCCGTAGCTCTATCTGCATGGGAGTTCATGACAGCCAATTCCTACCCTTACCTGCAAATGGGGTGCTCGGTCAGCTTGCCGCTGCTCCTCAAGCTGCTGCAATGCCCCGCCTCCTGAATTTTCTTCTTAAGAACTGAAATTTTGCAAGAAATTTGCCTCACCCTATGAAGTATTTTCAGCATACAAACAAACAAACTGAACCGAACCGGTCGCTGGTTATGTTGCGTGTATGTTTAGGAGCCATTCAAAACTTGTCAAGCGAAGCAAGTTTGCATATTTTTTGCATTTTGTGCAAGATTTAGTGAAGACATAGCATCATGGGTCCCAAGAATGTTAGCAAGAACGGTAGCGAGAAGAAAACGGAGCGACTTTAAGTCTGTTTTTTTAAAGCAGAAATCATACATTAAGGTGAAATGAGGTTTAATGTCTAATTATTTCATATTTACATTTTTTTTTACATATTTGCATATCTTTTCTAAATGTTTTGATTGTTTTTATATGCAAAAATGTGATTATAGTGTTGAAAATTGGTAATATTGGTAATATTTTTGAGTGGCTGGAACGGATTATCTGCATTTACATTATTACTTATGGGAAAATGTGTTTGGCATTCAAAGTTACACCTTAAGAACACGCCTTCAGAACGGATTAAATTTGTGTGCCAAGGTACCGCCGTATATAGATAAGAAGAAAAATTATGTATTATGGATCAAAGATTCATATTAGATGGATTAAGGAGTATTGCTATTTCAAATATAAATATAGATATAAAGGTGAGCATGTATAAAGGCCTGGAACAGCATCTCAAGGGAGGAAAATCTATTTGTTCATGTCCATGGGTTCCAGACTTCAGGCAGTTGTCAACTGTAAAGGATTTTCATCTAAGCATTAAAGGCAACCCTTATGTTTTTGATTATGTTTGCTCCATTATTTATGAGCCTCCCAAAATGTGTGTGTATTTGACACATCAAATATGTCCCCCCAAATGTTAAAAAATAAAAAAGGTTGTAATTCCTGAATGCCATACTTTTGTCAGACCCCTTGAATTAAAGTTGAAAGTCTTGACTTTGCTCACATCGTGAGTGTTTACTTGCAAATTCAATGTGGTGGTGTACAGAGGCCAGATGCCAAAAACTTATACTTGTTCCAGTATTTTTGAACCAGACTGTAGGTATGCATACAATCCTGTAGGTCCTTATCAGGCATTATAAGGTCTTATGCATGGTGTATACGTATACGATATTTGTAATGTTTCATGAGTACACGATTCAAAAGAAGGGTTTTCATTAAGAACGTCCTGTAGAACAGCGTTTTCTTTTAATGGTTTGATGAATGAATAACGCTGTGTCCAGAGCGTCCCAGGTATAACACGGCTTCAGTCTGTCGAGGTAAATAGTGACTACAAGTTAATGGAAGGTGAAGTGTACGCTCAACTTTTCTCACATAATCAAACTTCAATAAATGTTTTCATAAAACAGCTGCTGATAATTAACCAAGACATGACTCTATCCAATGCTTTTATTGGACTCTGTGCCAAGTAAATCCAACAAAAGGTCCTTTACTTTCCCGTGCAATGGGTCAAGAATGCAGCTGAAATTGTAACCATTAAAGTGTGAGATGGTGCATGACAAGTGCAATTTAAATCTAATTTAAATCAAATCCACCTTAACATCTTACGGTTTTTACAGGACACAGGATCACAGTGGGGGGGGGGGGAATCAGGCAATCCTCTGATATAACAGTTTGAAAGTTTTGTCAAAATAGATGCAACTTTTATTCCGGCTTGACAAAATATCACGTTTCAATTTTTTTCTCTCTTTTGTTTTTGCAGAATAAATAAATTAGTATTATTTCCAAGCACAATCATCTGAATGATCTCAAAAATTGGTTAAACAACAGATTGAGCTATTTAACATGCACAAAATTGTTACAGTATCATAGACACTTAAAGATACAGTACTCTTACACTCCATGTCTCAGTCAGAAGTTTACGTTTCTGGATTTGTCCTGTTAGGATGGCAGTGTAAAGTTAGTTAGATAATTTGTAGGTTCAGGTGTGTCCTTGAAAAACGCACAAGCAAATTTGTATAAAAAAGACAGACATTTTACACTGTAAACATGTACAAATGTAAAACAATATTGTCATGATAGCATTCTCATTGTGATCATCACTGTGACAATAACATCAGGAAATTACCACAATGTTAAACCTTTGTTATTCGTAATCTACATATAAAATATATGGCAGTGTAACACAACACATGCTGAAGAAGAGTGAAATAAAGTGAATTAACCTAAAGAAACTAAAAAAAGGACAAAAGCAATTAATACAATGTATGTACAGTTTGTATGTTCTGGTTTGCCGATCTTTAATGTTAGAAGTAACTAAAGGAGTTTACATAATATGTTAATCTATATTATTACTCACTCACTCATCTTCTATACTGCTTTATCCTGTATTCAGGATCGTGGGGGCCTAGAGCATGGGGTACCCCCTGGACAGGGTGCCAATCCATCGCAGGGCACACACACATACACACACTCACACTACGGGTAATTTGGGAACGCCAACGAGCCTAACATGCATATCTTTGGACTGTAGGAGGAAACCGAAGTACCTGGAGGAAACCCAACAAGCACAGGGAGAACATGCAAACTCCATGCACACGTAGACGGGAATCGAGCCTGGCCGGGAATCGAACCCAGATTCTGGAGGTGCAAGGCGACAGTTCTAACCACTATACTAAAGTATATATACCTATTATTAATGGGGGAAAATATATATACATATATATATATCATTACATGAGTGATAGATATATAATGGCTCGTAATACATGATAATTTTTTTTTCTTCTGTTGAAATATCATGAATATGTCCTTTTTCTGTTATTCTGTTGATTTTGCCACTAGCTTGAATTATTTGCTGAAGGTTATGCTCACATATATTTATCATTTGACTGACCAATTCACTGATGCACTATATATGTGTGTTTCTTTCTTTGTTTGTTTTTTCATCGGGACACACTGTCTTTGTCTGCGAATTGTCCGTCAATATTTAAGTTAAATATTTTTTATTACATTATTTTTCTCATACGATCTATGCATATCGATTGTTTGGGGGGGGGGGGGTGCAAACCTTTGCACTCAAATATATGTTTGCCCTTTGTCTCTTTTATGTTATTTCTATATATTTCTGTGTAGAAAGATACAACTAATCCTTAATTATGCATCATTTCCAATACAAATCAGTTTTTTCTCTCTGATTTGATTTTGTCTATATACTTCATAAGAACTCCAATCTAATTATTCATGAAAACCGTTATCATAAAATGTGAATGTAAGATATATGTTCATAGTTATTAACAAATAGATTTTAAAATATGCTTATATATCTTTTGAATATCAATACATTTTAGCAATTTTCTTAAGACTGTACAATGTTTAAAGTATTGGAGTCCGGAGGAGCATTTCATATATACTGTACATGCCAACATCATACCTCATCTCTCTCTCTCTCTCTCTCTCTCTTTCTCTCTCACACACACACACACACACACACACACACACACACACACACACACAACTGTACAACATTAAAAAGAATCAAAAGTTTAGTTCCCTAAATGAAAATTGGTCACGACTCAACCAGCCGAAGTACTTGAAAAGCAGTCAGTACTTTTTTGTTCAGAAATATAGTAAAATTTGTAAATTAAGCAAAATAAACACAAATACAAATATAAACCCAGTAAACAAAAACATAAAACAACAAAGGGTATAACTTGATTTAAATAGCACCATCTTATTATAGATATCCTATTTAATGACTATTAACCCTGCCAACCATCTGTTCAGTTTTTTGACAGACCACATTTCTTAAATGACCATTTTATATGCTTATATTTCTTCTCTTTTTAAATGGTGCTAAATTGTGACCACAGAAAAGGAAATATATTATGTAATTATGTACCTCGTTTTAAAAAAAAAATGCATACTACAACAAAGGCCTTCTGAATCTGATCTGCTGAAAGCACCTTTTCCTGTCAAGGGCATGAATGAGGATTCGTGAAATCCTGGTGTCACGCAGCCACCCAGAGGATGGAAATGTTGGCGCCTTCCTCTTGTGTGATCTGATTGACGCGTCCACGTACACAGTCCAATGTAATGTAAATGGATGTGCCGTTCTGTACCTCAAAAGACGCCCTGACGCCAACACTGGTCCACTCGCTACCCTCGGGCATCTGACCCCCGACCTGCTGCGCCAGAGGAGCTGAATTCATCCTGTCCTGGCCCTGCTGATATACCACCAGCTTCACCACATTGCATGAGTGGATGAGCTTCACAGTGAGTGCCACATTAACCGTCCCAGCTGCTTGGAAAACAAAATTCCTCTGTGGATGTTGGTGTCCTGCGCCAGCAAGTCGGATGTGTTCGGCATCCGGACCAACCTGCTGAAACAACAAAGGTTTGTTTCTTACTGCTCCAGATGGAAGGCCTGTCTTAGACACAGTGGCCATTAGGGATGAGGAAATGGCAGCTGGAATCCAGAGCAGGCTTAGCATGCTAATTCCAGAGCTGTCTCCAAAGTATCGGACGTTGCACTGCGTCGGAGTGAAGATCTCAAAGTTAAGCCAGTCACCCGAGTCTACGATGGTAGTAGCAGACAAGGTGATAGAGGTATCCCGATAGTTGACACCAGATTTAAATGAGCGCATTACTTCCTGGTTGGTCCCGTTTGCATTAATGTATGCAACTAGTGAGAAACCTTCACGGACACATGTGTGGCCCATGGCGTAAAGTGCCTGTTGCAGGACGAACTTGACGACGCCGCGCTCAGTGAAACGAATTCCACGGCTGTCATGAGTCAGTGCCACCACATAAGGGTCAGAGACGGTAGCAACTCGAAAGGATGGCCGATAATTCCCATGATAGTGAGGTGCTGTGGACGTCTGTGCAGTCATTGCGACAGCTCCGGTGTCATGTGAGAGCCACAGCAGGCTGAACGCAGAAGTCCCAAGCTCGTAAAGCTGGAGCTCTTTGCTCTGGTTGCAGTGCTGGTTTGGGCTCTTGAGCAGAAGCCACAGAGTCTGGTTGGGCTCCACCTCAGCCGCTGCACTCACACTCACACCCTGGAAGTGCTTCCTTTCTGGTTGCTCCACACGTACGCCACTAAGGTCGCGACCTTCCTCCTCACTGCCACCGCTAAGCCTCACACCGACCTGAAGGAAATTGCGGCAACTGTGCTTCAAGGCAAAGTTGTGGTCCAGCCAGAGTAGACCATGCTGATGGAGGCTGATGGAACCATTGTGGCTGACCAGAAGGTCACTCCCCTCCTTTCCAGTTATGCTCAACTGCAGACCTGGGAATACAGCACTGCTTTTTGATCGAGCCGGGGGTAACGAGACCGAGGCAGACCAGGATTGAGAGAATGTGCTTGCAGAGGTTGCTCCACACACAGTGTCGCTCATGGCGCCGCATGGCACAGCTATGGGTTCCCCGTCGCAGTCTGAACATGCCTGGCACTCCTGTAGCTCCTGATTGTAGAAGTATTCGTGACCACACAGACCTGAAGAGATGTCTCTTTCTGATACGCCCAAGCACCGGAAGCCACCTGTCCACACAAGTATAGGAATCGTTTACGGCAAATTACAACAATTTGGTTAATAACAAATGTTAATTTCAGCTGTATTTTACATGCCTGCAATTTTTTTTTAATCCTGACACAATCAAGGGGTCTATTTGTCTACCTAAAGTATCAAAATGCCGTAGAATAAAAAAGTACAGGGGTCATGTATTTTGTTCTTGTGCAAATCAAAATTTGACATAATTTGTCAGTTTTTCTTTTTTTTTACACTATCAGATTATTTCCTGTAAAACAATTGAAACTAACCACCATATTATGAAAGAAGTTATATTTTCCTGCCCAATTTTTGTGAGTCATTTTTGCAGCTATGATTCCCTGCCTGGTTATTGCAACTGTGGTCATTTGCATATATTTGAAATGTGCAAGTGGACATGTACCATAATGCAACAGTGATCCAGATGAGGTCATGAGCTCATTGAGTCATTTCCATTCATTAGCATTTTAATGTTGAAACATCATACTCTGGTGTGGATTTGTGTACCTGGTGTATTGAGGCATTTCACTCGCTCTCCACACACCGTTGGGATTTCCAGACATTCATCTCTGTCCTGTATAAAAAAATATACATGACGTTATCTAAATAAATAAAATCAGCAATAGAACCTTTTGTTAAATAACGAGTCGTTTGCAGGTTTTCAGGTTTTGGTGTGATACCTGGCAGATCCTGTCAGCATTGGGTGAACACTGCGAGACCAGGAAGAACCCAGGTGGACACATGGTGCACTGTTGGCACTGCGGTGGCTGCATTTGAAAATTGCAGTACTCGTCAGAACCGCATGTGGCGTGACACCCGAGCAGAGCGTGATCCGTGTCCCCGGTCACGTCCATCACCTTGGCATCCGTTTTATGCACGGCATAAGATTTCTGCAGGTGGCTGCGAGCTTGGCTCCGCACTCCCGCCAGCTGGCTTTCCAAAAAACTCTGCAGCTCCCCCTGCAGGCCCTGAAAGGACACCTGCTTAACCGTCTCGGACAGCATGCCGTACTGCGCCTTGACCACATCCATCTGCTCGTACATGCGCCGCTGCTGCTCCAGAATCTCGCGCTGCTGGGTCAGAAGCGCTCCCTGCTGCTCCTCCAGACGCTGCTGTAGGTCGCGGATCACTAACTGCTGAGCCCGCAGAGCCTCCACAAGCTTCTCCTGGCCTTTGGAAAGCTGCAGGTGCAAGACAAGGGCATCCTCCGACGGGACTTCGTTTTCTCCTGGGAAAAGAAACAGACACAGGTTCAATAATTTTTTTTTCTGTAAAGAAAGACTGGAGACCACTGAACATTACACAGGGCATGGAGCCTCATGGGACACCACAGTCCAGTGGTTTATTATTCTTCATCCTGCTTTATTGCTTCCTGATTAATATTTTACCTCTTAGAGTTAGACAAGTCAACAGATGCGCCTATTTAGTATTAGCTAGTGGACGAGAGGAAATCTCCTACACTTTATTACTAGAGTAATACCACGATACTTATATTAAACAAAAACTACATACAGAAAGGATTCTTAAACTTTTTGCGAGTGTAACATAGCCTAAGTTTCACCAACTTCAAAAAAGATTTGTTTGTATGAACATAAATAAACTGGTTCAATATCGGGCTCATTCTGGAAGTGTGTAGAATAATATTTGTAATGTTTATTGGAGTCATAGAGCTATTTATTTATGACCTTTCCAGTCATAAAAAATATATTTTATCATTTTTATTCCAACAGCTTGTTTTTGAGTTACTGAATGTTTATTATTTAAAGGTAGAGTGGAGCAGGACAATAACAGGATGAACTCAATAATAAATCGCCAAAGTGTTGTTATAATCATTACATTATGTTATAATCATTTCGGATGGACTGCACTCCAGTACTGTTTAGTTTCGGGTGTCATTAATGGGTTATGGTAGATTTGTTTTTGTCTATTATTCATTTTACTAATGGTTGGTTGTGATTTGCAAACAGTGACGTACAGTCAGAGGTGGAAAGAGTAATAAAATTTTGTACTTAAGTAAAAGTACTGTTACTTTAGTGAACTTTTACTGAAGTAC
>JAOVVB010000046.1:6455979-6475692 GCA_028570985.1 Heterobranchus longifilis
TATGTGTGTGTGTGTGTGTGTGTGTGTGTGTGTGTGTGTGTGTGTGTGTGTGTGTGTGTGTGTGCGCGCAAGAGTGAGGTGGGGTGTGATGTATTTTTACAAGAAAATGGTAACTACTGGTGCCTCAGACATCTTATGCATATCGCACACATACACACACACACACACACACACATTGTATTATGTTGTAATACCATCTGCTCCATGTATATAAGTGTAGATAAGGGTAGTGAGGTGGGGTGTAATGTATTTTTAAAAGAAAATAGTAACAACTGGTGCTTCAGACATCTTATGCATACCACACACACATACATACTGTATACACACACACATACTGTACACACAGATTGTATTACGTTGCAATACCAGATCTAGGAACATTGTTATGGTAATAACTGATCTGAGATCTGCTCTATGTATTTAAGAGTGCAGTGTACATAGGGCTGTTATTGTAATAGCCAGATCTGCTCTATATCTACAGTTGTGCAGGGTGTTTTCTGTGATAATTGATCTGGAATCTGCTCTGTGTGTAAATGTACAGTGTATGCAGGGCTGCTAGTTTTAATAATTAGTCTCAGATCTGCTCTACCATATGTACGTATGTGTTAAGTGTATATAGGGTTGTTATTGTAACAACTGATCTGAGACCTGCTCTGTTTATATACAGTAAGTGTACATTGTATATAGGGTTGTTATTGTATAACTGACCTGGGATCTGTTCTGTATGTATATATATATACACATATATATACACATATATATATATATATACACATTTTAAAATCTTATAAACTTCCTCTAGATGTCCGTATAGCCGTGTCACTGGCA
This sequence comes from Heterobranchus longifilis, assembly GCA_028570985.1. Taxonomy (NCBI): domain Eukaryota; kingdom Metazoa; phylum Chordata; class Actinopteri; order Siluriformes; family Clariidae; genus Heterobranchus; species Heterobranchus longifilis. The sequence continues at coordinate 6,456,808 of JAOVVB010000046.1, forward strand.
TTCTTTGAATGACGTCTAAAGACCTATCTTTTTTTTTTTTTTAGGTATTTGGGTTAATACCCATAACGAATGATGAAATAAATAAATAAATAAACAAACAGTGTTGGTACTTCTAGTTGGTAACATAGTGAACCCCTGCAAGAATGTATTTATTGACTTATGTCATCTGCCAAATGCTGTAAATGTAAAAGTATATTGTACAGTTTTTATAAGTGTAATATATGTTATTTATGGATATTATTCATGGAAACTTCACAGCAGATCTGGATAAAGTTGTCTGCTACATTGTTAATATAATAACTGACCTGGGATCTGTTCTGTGCATATATAACCAAAGCTTATATAAGGTTGTATTTGTAATAACTGATTTGGGATCTGTTCTGTAAATATAATTCTACTGCATATATAGGCTTGTTATTGTAATAACTGACCTGGGATCTGCTTTAAAATATAATTGTAAAGTTTTTTAGGGTTTTTATTGTAATAACTGATCTGAGATCTATGAGGCTGTTCTGTGTGTATAGTTGTGCGGTGTATATAGGGTCCTGTCCTATGGTGAACAGATGTGAGTGTTTCATGGCAGGACTATGAGTAAGAAGCAATAATAAACACAAATGATGTCGAATACGCTATGCCAGATAAAAAGGATTTCTTTCTTTTTTTTAATGAAAGAGAGAAAAGAAACTTTTGCTTGCCAGTTCACCCTCAGCCAATGATCAAACTAATCATTATCATTAAGCAAGAATAACAAACACTTCTCAGTTGCCACCACACCCAGGCAGGCGTCAGTCCAAAGTTCACACCAGTGTAAGACCACAACGGCTGCGTGTTAGCATGTTGGTATGATAAACATACATGTGCCGTACTTTAGCTCAAGACAAGATGGTTAAACTGTTTAGAATGGCCTTGGAGTTTGAAGCAGAACCCTGTCTGCCATCTGGAAACAGATTTATTCTGATGAAAAGTTATTGTTTAAGCAATTGTGGCTAAAGTAATTACTGTACTGCTGCAGTGAAGAGAACTCAGCAGTGACTCAGTGTCATCTACAATATTTCACGCCCATATGTACAGTAAAATATTTGCGACAGAACATTAACTAGCATGTCCTAGTCCTGGTTCTAGTCCTAAACCCCTACTGCAGTGTGTTTTCAGCGTTCAGTAACAATTATATGACAAATCCCAAAAACAAATCCATAAATTGTGACGAATAAGGCTAGACATAAGTAGGACTAAGTATGAGAAAAGTTATGGCACCCTGCAAAAGAAGGAAGCAGTAGAACGCGTCTGCGGTTGTTTTTTAGCTCGGTTTTGTGGGCACGGCTAGATGTAAATGAGGCATGCTTGGTAATTTGCACTGAATCAGCATTTATTAACAAGCACATGGAGCTATAGGGAAACACACTGTTACTGAAACGTCATAACTCTGGGGCGAATTTATTTTTATGTTAGACAGAAGATGAAGGTGCCCAATCTCTGGAGGGTTTCTAAAGGGTTCTTTAAACGGTTAATGGCACTATAACACTTTTTTGTAAAAGGGAAACTCTTTGTGGTAGTGTTGTTATTGCTGCTGGGTAAACCCTTGAAGAAACCTACAACAAAGGATTTCCTTTTACAAAAATTTCTAGACAGTTATTTGGAGGGTTAATTGTTAAGTCTTTGAAGAACCTTCTATGTTCTAAGTTCTCTGTTGACCTATTTAAGAGTTTCCTGCAATAGCAACAAACATAGTGTAAAGGTTTTACATTTAATGAAGAGTTCCTGAATGGTCGTTTGAGTTCTAGTGCTTTTAGGACTATTTTATAAAAAGGGAACCCATTATTGGAAGATTTTAAGTACACCATTTAAGGATTCCCTCAACAACTTCAACTAATGGTTTTGGGGGGGGAGCCTTCTCTGAATAGTTTTCTCTGTAGAACCTTTTTTAATAAGTCTCATACGGTTCTACATACTGTAGACCCTCTGAGCATTTTTTCTAGCAAAAAGCAAACAGTAAAGATTTCAGCTCATAGAAACAGCGCTTAAATATGTTCTCAGATAGTTATTACTTCCTTTAAGAACCTCTTCTAAAAGAGGTTTCTTTGATTTAGAGTTCTACATAGACCATTTATCCTGCTGTAGGATCTGCCTCGGTTCACTCAGTGCCGTGTGCTGTAGATCAGACCGTTTGGTGCATTTACTTGCAGTCAGATTGCTTCATTTCCTGTGTCTATGGCAGAGTTTGTGTGTGTGTGCGCATGCTGGGCCCGCTTAGGGGTGTGGTGTGAGGGTATCTAAACACATCAGCTGTATCAGCTCACTTTCGAAATGAGCGATCATCCACACAACCTCTGTCCATCTGCTCGACACCTACCGCAATAGCTGTGAGCTCAAACCACAGCGCTTCGGCAGGTGACATGATTCTGAATCTATGCCGGAATGGACCACCAGAGGCGCTTCTTGGAGTCATAACCAGGGGTGGAAGAAGTACTAAAAATAGTTTATATAAAAGGAAAATGTACAGTAGCTGGTGCTGAAACTTTGTATGCAAATAAATTGAAAACATCTAGCTAAAAATAATGCAGTAAAGTGAAAGTCAAAAAAGTTTCTACATAAAAAAGGGGTAAGATAACTATACTGCCAACCGTAAACTTAAAAAGTGGGTTGGCATGATCCTTGATTGTTATTTTTTACACTGATTAATTTGATCATATGCTTTAAACATAAAATGTATGCAATGCTTTTTTTTAAAAAAAAAACAATTTGATTAATTTAAGTCATAATAGTTCAGCTCTGTTTTTTTTTTTTTTTTTTTTTAAAAAAAGGACAGTTGTGTAATTGTTGTGATAGTGTTCAAGATCCAAGTTCCATGCTTAAATACAGTTAGATATTACTCAATAGCAGAATAGAAGTAAACTGGGCCTGATACCCGAGTTCAACTGTTCAATGAACCATATCTGACCACAGTGTAGAGTGATCACACCAGTCAAAGGAACTGGACTTAGCACAAGCCATCAGATTGCTCAACATCCAGGGACTGGACTGAGACACGCACACACACAGACACATGCACACACACAAAACTCACACTAAACTGGACACCAAATCCATTAAAGTACTTTATACATCTGCACGGGCATGACAGGTTTACGTTTATCACATTTATGACCAATGTTGCATTATCTTGTTTTATCAGATTTTTGTACTGGTCGATGCTGCACTGTTGTTAACTGAGACCATCATCTTCCACATTGTCTTGTGTTTTGATAGATTACACTAATGCACTTTATGTAATTTAGGGTCCTTAGTATTTTATTTTTTTAGCTACATGTAGTCTTACGTAGTTCTGTGTTAGATTACAGTATGTAGTACCATGACTCCATGTAGGGTTGTTTTGTTGAGGAAATCCTTAAAGTATCTGAGTAGGACCATACAAAATATGGGTTCCCTTCGGAGCAATGTTGATTCATTTCACAGTGTACTATACTGATGTATACTTTGACTTTGAAAATGCACTTTGGCACAGTAGAGTTCATCTGGTAGTGCATCCAAAGCTGTTCAAATGTTACACTAATCTCAAATTATTAATCTAGATAAAATGTAGGGTGGTAAAGCATTCGGGTCATTCATAACATGTCTAATCTGAGAAGGAAGGCATTTGGGAAGTCCTGCCCTAGCTGGAATTTGTTTAAAATATCAGTGAAGCAAATTGGAGGAAATGATGTTTTGCACCCTACATCAAAAAAAAGAAACTCTTTATTTTCATATTCTATTAAGAATCATTAAGTTTCTCCAACGACAAATTACAACAAAAACACTGAAAATTAAAGGGTTGTTTCTGATGGGTTTTTGAGTGGTTAAAATCCTCAAAGTGGTTAAGATGTTGGAGTGCTGTTCAAAAGGTCCCATGTTGGAACACCAGCACCACCAACCTGCCACTGTTTTTGAGCAAGGTCCCTCAACATGGCCCAGACATATGTTTTATATATATATATATATATATATATAAAACAACAATGGTCCTAATGTAAAGGATTTGATTTGTTGGGAAAAGAAGAGGTTTGGTTATTGGCTTGTAAATCTCAAAAAGTGTTTGTTGAAGTGTTTGTTGAGATACTTTCTTTTTTTGGAAATAGTTTCTAAAGGGTTCTATAGATGCAAGAACAACCAAAGAGCTTTCATTTCAATAAAAGCATTAAAGTTGCATTGCATGGTTTTTTTCCTATATTGTCCCAAAAGGGAACCCATATTTTGTAGGGTCCTACCTACTATAGATACTTTCAGGATTTCCTCAACAAAACACAGAAAACCCTACAATAAAAGTTTTACATCTTTTCCTTTTTCTAGAGACCTCCTGTGATTCACAACACATGCTGCAACAAACTGCTATAATCATACAGTCCAAAAACATCTTTACCCAAAAGATTTGTTCTGCGCATCAGATTAAGCTCCGCCCCTTAATATGCAATGCAAATAATCACAATCTAAAATCCATAAAAAGGAATATGTAACAAATAACAGTATATATTATTTGCGTTATAAACAAGGGCATTGTTGTATTTCTCATTTTACACTCTTATGCAAACAAGTCAGAAGTGCTTAGTATTTTTGCCTGCTTCCTGTTGGAAACTTTACTGATGCTTTCAAAACTGAGTTAGAGGAAGCTGCTTTAACCACTTCCTCTAGTTAGAAACACATCAACGCTCCACCCGAGGGCCTGATGTTCAAAATCATCTTACAATATAGGACACAGGTGCTGCAGATTATAAAAAGAAAGAAGGAAAGAAAGAAAGAAAGAATGAAAAATCTAAAAGAAAAAATGCATCTTTCTGAGGTCAGTCTTACATCAAAATGTAAAAATTAGAGGAATTTTTTTACAAAAACCAAACCAGAATCTCAACACCAAATGAGCAATCACTAAATCAAAAACAAAACAAAACAGCACATCTGAAAACACAATGGCAATCAGAAATTTTCATTATCAATAATGTGCAATTAGCCATTTATTTATTTTAATAAAACTGCTGTTTTTGTTTGTTTTGTTTTATTTTTTTCTCATTAAATGGATTTTAAATACAGATATCATCCAAATCCCTCAAAAAACTAAAAATAAAATAATAAAAAAACAGAAAACAAAAAAGAAATTTACTTGGTTTTTAATTTACACATTTTAATACCTTGGCAATTCATTTGTTTGTTGTCATTTTTAGAAGTATTTTAAGGAATTTATTTTGTATGTTTTTCTGTTTTGACCAGAACAAAGACATAACTGGATGAAAAACCGCTAGAAACAGAAGTGTCCAGGTCGATGAATGAGAACATACACTGAGACGTTATAAGCCTTAACAAATCTATCTCCTATAGGCAGGGGTTCAGGGTTCGATGCCTGAGATCATTTTTTTTTTCACATTTCTAGCTTTTTTTTCTTCACATTTAGCTCATATTGTGTGTAATCAGGCAAATAAGGTGCCTAGATATTAACAAAACAAAATCACTGACCATTCTTCTCACGCTTTTGAAAATAGAAAACAAGCTGTTGTACGCAGTGAAGATTCTGCACAGAGCAACAAAAGCACTGAGTCTTTGAAATGCATGCGTTAGTTTGATCAGAGTTTTATAGTGGTGTTGTATCGGTATCGTGCAAAACAACCCTGAATCTGTTTCTCTCACTCTTGCTTGGTCACTCACTTGCTGTGTAGTCACATGTGCGTGTGAGGCATCTAGGTATTAAAGATGTGTAATAAAGCCAGTCCTTACCGCTAACATTTATAGCAGATTGTCATCTGCTCGTAGTTTTCTTATTAGATTGCAATCTTGGGAAAACCTGTGTACGCTGATGGCTGATTAATTTTTCTGCTCATTGTGGCAGATATATTGATGTTTGTCACTCCATCAGCAACAGTGACATCCATATAGAGTTTCAATCAATACTGCTTTTCTGGTATCTTTCAGCTATTTCCCCCACATCATCCATATTTAAGTCCTTATATTATTGTTGCTGAGGAGCTCTGGGTTTAGATCCTCAATTTTTAACTTTTTTATTTTACTCTTAAGAATGAAAAATCAAAAAAAAAAAATTTAAATAGCAAGGTTAATTTTAAAATGAAAATCAGGTTTGTTTTGCAAAAATAGAATAGAAAAAGAAAAAATTTGTATCAAAATAAATAAAAAGTTAAAAGATGAAAGGCTTGTTTTTGGTGTGACGGTTTTCTCCCCTGTTGTTGCCTGTTCTGATTGGTTGTTGTGTCCCTGTGTTTTTGTTGTGATTTCTGATTCATTGTTGCCTGTTCTGATTTGCTGTTCTGTTTTTGGTTTGTATATGTTGTTTCCACTTTACTACATTTTATGGTTAAATGGACACCTGATCATCACACTCATATGTTACTTCCCAAACCATTACCATAAATTTAAAAAGGGAAGCGGTGGCTCATGTGGCTAAGACTGATTTGGGGATCTGAGTATCCAGGTTTGTGCCACACTGGGGAACACGTGGTTGCCACACCCTATGTTACCCAGCCTCTGCATGCCGTGCCGGTCCCAAGCCCGGATCAAATGGGAGGGATGTGTCAGGAAGAGCATCCAGCGTAAAAACCTGTGTTAAAAGCATACAGATATACAGAATGTCTTTGGATACTGAATCATTGCAGTTTTCCTTCACTGGAACTCAGAAACCCCAAACATGTTCCAGCATGATGATCCCCCTGTGCACAAAGTGAGAAGCTCCATAAAGACATGGTGTGTACAAAGCCCTGACTGAACTCGACCTCACTGAACACCTTTGGGATGAACTGGAACTGGAGACTCCTTAACATTTCAAAATCTGTGACTGACCTCACTAATGCTCTTACAACTGAATGAATACAAATCCCCACAGTCTGGCTCCAAAATCTACAGCTCCAAAACAATGTTTTAAAATATATACTGAATTTAAGGTATCTATTTTGTAAGTTTGTCTGTTTTGACCAGAAGAAAGGTATAAGTGGATAAAAAACTGCTAAAGATGTGTTCAGTGAATGAATGAGACCATACATTGGGATATTATAAGCTTAACAAATGTATCTCCTATCGAGCTGTTGTACGCAGTGCAAGCACAAAAAAAATATTAAGGCCTTGACTGAACTCAACCTTAATGAAAACCTTTGGGACGAACTGGAAATGGAGACTCCCTAACACCTCAACATCAGTGACTGACCTAACTAATGCTCTTGTAACTAAATGAACGAATGAGTTATATAGTTTAATTTTAATGTCAATGTTTTCTCTATGTACCTAATTTTGTTTATTAATAGATGGCTAATGGGTCAAATTCTGTTGATGAGAATTGTACTGTGTCCATTTCCAAGTGATATTTGGTTTAGGGAAGTCCAGATCTCGCAGACAACAAAGGATCAACAGAAAGCATTGTGGAATCAATTGATAATTAACAAAGACACGGCTGTGGCAGTTTAAACAGAAAGTGAGCCATGACTGACACTTTATTTCCTCTTATAAGAGGAACTTACGTGCAGACCAAACTTAGTGCAGTGAGTCAGTGAACTGTTTTCCACTGTAACCATTCTGCTGCTCAGACATTTAGGCATGATGTACAAAAGGGTGAGTCATACACTGACTGACCTAATTTTATTCCCTGTTTAGAAAAGCTTTTAAGCCAAAATGATAGAAAAGCAGGACTAAAATATACTGTTGATCTTTGCACATTTATTAATGGAGTGAGGAATAAGTCAGTGTAAAAGTAGAGTTACCAAAATAACACTGATTATTATACTGTCTTATATTATTGATTACTGCATGCCTGAGAGAGCACTCTCCCAAGCTTCTACATTTTATTTGGTAAAGTACGACATGTTATATTTATTTATAATTATAGATATAATAGATATTTATAAAGATATCCTCATTGTAAACTTCCCTTATTAACACTTATATGACTTTAAACGCATCGTAACAGCAACAGAGAGATGGTCAGGGGTACACAAACTTTTAGTTACCAAAAAAGTCAAGTCAAGCTCTTGCCTTATATAAGCTTTTTACTACAGCATCAATTGTACAAAAAAAGCAAATTCATGTATATCCGTGAATTGCAGCACCACTAGTGTCATATAAAACATTAAATCAATGTATAAATTAAGCAAAAAAACACAAAAAACTAATCACATTTTCACATTAATCACATTTGCATCTAATAAATCTAATCAATAAAGCAATAATAATCTGATTTAAAAAATTAACGACATAATTATAGTTTTTATTTTTTTTGTTAGAAGGGGTTAATTTAACATTTATAGAAGAAGGCTCAATTGTCAGTACTTCAAAATAGCCATGTGGTTTTGTAAAGGAAATCATCTGCATCAGGAAATCTTTAGGACAGATGGGTTTGTGCTTTCCGGCTTCTTAGTAAGAGCTCGGACAAGCTGTGGTTTTAGAGAGAGAGAGAGAGAGAGAGAGAGAGAGAGAGAGAGAGAGAGAATGACAGTTTGTCTCTGCTATAAAATGAAATGATTTATTACTTACTTAAATTATTTGTTATTACTTACTCATTATCATACATTAAACAAGATTTACAGGATGTGTAAAATATGTACATGCTACTTTACCAGGACTCTTTTTGAAGTCTGAACTTCAAAATAAACAGAAATAAGTCAATCGTTTGAAGATTTTTTTCAGGTAAAATTATTTATGGTCTTACATCCCTACAGAAATGACACAGTAAATGCAAATGACAATGCAAATTAACCCACTTTATTGGGAATTTAATGAACCAGGCCCTGAGTATATGTCTCCATCCATGTATCATTTGTTTTAATTATAAAAGTAATTTTTAAAAATTTTAAGAGAAAATCATTTGTTTTGGCATGAATTATTTAATTAGTTTTATAGTAACCCTACACTAACATAACAATAAAGGAGAATTGATTGTTTTCTGATTTGGGATTTTATGCTCAAATCAAAAATAGTAAAAAAAAAAAAAAAAATGGGTATACTATTTAATATTTACATGTTTAAAAAACGCACCCTTGAAAAGGGCAAGTGATTAACCATGCTTTCAGGAACAGCTGTTGTTTAAATGTAGTTCATCAAAAGGTTAAATTTTTGGCTTCTTTAAATAGCATGAAATTAGTCATGCTTTTCAGGAACAAAATAAAATAAAAAAGATATTTAATAAATAAATAAATAAATAAATCAAAATTAAAAAATTAAATAAAAATACATTTAAAAAACTAAATGGAATTGTGTTCGTTTTAACACTTTTTAGATTTGTGCACAATATCGGAAATCAGAAAACAAAATGTTATCTTTTTTATTTCAGTTTTAGAAATTAATTTTAGTTTCTGTGTCTGCTGATTTATTCGAATATAAACAAAAAAATAAACTTTTTTATCTGTTAGAATTGATTAAAACATCAATGTTTGTCACAAATCACGAAATGTATTATAGTTTATTATAAACAATAAGAACTATTTATTAGATTTACTTCAGTCATGGCTTTGGTACTTGTTAGAAAGATTAGAAAGATTCACTGTACACACTGAAGCAATAATAGTGTTTCATTCAGTGAGCCAAAACAGGGATCATATAGTTACAGTATAATGCTTGAACAATTTTTCAACAATCTTTTTTTTTATTTAAGAATCATATACAATTAAGTTGTTTTTCTTAATAATTAAGCTGCGCCCTGCACATGGTGGCCTACATGGAGCAGCTACTTGTAATTTTTTTGTAAACTAAAAACAGACTTCTATGTATTTCCTTTTTATTATTAAAGATGCATGATTTTATTTTAGAGACCATTGAGGCTGGTTTAATGCAGCTCTATTTAAAACACATAATCTGTTTATTCCATATAACATTTTTCCCATAGAACATTAACACAGATTTCAGAGTTCCCCAAAGTGTGTGTTAATGCTCCAGCTTAAATACCCCTCAGGGAATTTTTTACCTCATACCTCAGACTCCTTTCATTTCACTCCTTCTCCTCCGAATGCACCATTTCAATGTCTATGTAAATGAGCGCCTGCTAAGCCACGCCCATGCAGAGAACAGCAGAGCTGAACAGCAGGCCAGGAGTGGGGCTCTTCTTATATGAGGTCACATAAAAAAGAAACTTGTTTAAATCCTAGGGTTGCATCTAAATGTCTAAAAAATATTTTTAAAAATATGATTTTGTTTAGTATGAACCTAATAAACAAAATAATGAACATGATCCGAAATAGAATACATTTACTCTAAGTTGACCAACAGTGAAGAAAACATCTTATGATAAAAATATATTCATGTTATCTCGAATTTGAGTTATATTTAAGATATATCACTGAAACTGTGTTAAATTTAACGTTTTCATGACTTTTGATAATATGTAAATCATAACTTCAATCAAGATTGTTTTTGCGTCAAAATTCAGTTAGAGTTTTATAGTAGCCTATGTTTGTCTCCACTTGAAGCTCAAACATAGTCTGACTGTTGCATTGCGTTCTTGTAGATCAGTGCACAGAGTTGATAATCCAGAGACAAACGAAGTCTCTAAAGTAGATTAGATAAACGTCTTATCTTTGTCGTAGTCTGATATTAGATGTCACAGGTTAAAAGGTGAGAAGCCGCAAAGTATCAGTTTTCATTCTTCGTGTAGAGCGTGTTCACATTATTTTTCCATCCCATTTAACTTAACTCTCCTGAACTAATAGTGTGGAGGAGTGCATAAATACATCGCTATCTGGCAGCAGTTATGCATAAAGCTCACCATAATGCATCTCCAACTGACTTGTGTCCAACATCTCTGAAGAAATTGTTAGTAGAGCTGATCAGCCTCAGGTTCTTTTTTTAAAGAGGGACAGGATGTGTTGCGTGTCATAACTCAGGAGGAAACGCCAACTATAATAGATTTCAGCTTGACCACCTGGGCTTAACCTCATTTTTCTACATTGATGTGAACGTCACACGATATAAAACGCTTAAAACAAAAAGAGGAAGAAAGAATCTATTTTACAAATCTAACTTAAATCGTTCTATTTATTTATCATTTCTTTGTAAAGTTCTCATTAAATTCTTTCCACTCGAACCATTAGATGTTTTAGTAGCAGATCTTCTCGCAAGGCACTGCAAGTCCTGACAAAGTATACATGCCTGGAAGAGTTATGCAAAGCAAGCCATTATCCTCACATCGGCTGTTGTGCAATTTCTAGCCATGGGCTTCATTTTTTCTTTTTTTAGAAGAAAGTCTGTACTTATAATGGAAACTACTCTGTTCTGCTTTAAAGCACAGATATCTGACTGTGAGTTAGATCTGGAGGACCAGAGAACGCTGCACAAGCTAATGAGCAACACATATAAAACATATATAAGAGGTTGCAACTGTTGTTAAGAAGTAGGAATAATTTATATTAAGGTTTTATTAGCATTAATGCTTCAATAACCTTCAACAAAACGGCTTTTAAAGGTCTCATATTTTGTTATTTCTTTAACAAGCTAAAACAGGACTCAAAGTGCGTGTGTGTGTGTGTGTGTGTGTGTGCGCGCGCATGCGTGTGTTAATGCTCCAGCTTAAATACCCCATGGGCAGTGCATTTTATTATACCTTAATCTCTCTTTATTTCAATCCTCCTCTAAACTCACCATTTCGATGTCTATGTTAATAAGCGACTACTGAGCCCCGCCCCCTGGACAAAACAGCAGAGCTGAGCAGTAAGCTTTGAGCAGGTGCTTTTCCTATATGAGGTCACATTGTAAAAGAAAATCTAATTTGCTTGTTTAAAAATATTTTAATGTTATCTTGATTTTGAAATATATTTAAAACTGACAATATGTTACATATGGGAAAATGTACCATAAAGTATTTCCTATTAAATTATTTAAATAAACCAAATATAAGATTTTATTATATAAAGAATATAAGAATTGTTTTTATTTCTTATTTTTTCAGTAGCTACTAATTCTTAGCTACAATATTTTATGTATTTCTATTTTTGTGCATTTCATGTGCATAATCATCCACAATTACAAAGTAATAACAGGGGTTTGGAGTATTTTGTTAATTAAACCATAAAGACTGAAATATCAAATTTTTATAAGTATTCAGACCCATCAATTAGTATTTGGTTCCAAGCACCATTGGTGGCATTGACAACCTCAAGTATGCTTTAGAATGATGGTACAAGCTTGACATACGTTTCTTTTGAAAGACTCTTAACCAGGTTTGTTTAGCTAGTTTGAATGGGTTCAGTCCATATATACATGTGTGTATATATATATATATATATATATATATATACTGTATATATATAATATGGGAAATGACGCTGCAAAAATGTAGAACTCTCAAAACAAGCATATTTTTATTATAATTGAGCAAAAACTCAGTAAAATTCAGTTCTTTCATTGCCGAGGTTTTGCTGAGAAAAGGTCACTCACTTTATAATGCACAATTCCTGCAAACTGCAAAACAAATAGTGGTTAAAATGCTCTGAGTTTTAAGGACTACATTGAACCTTATTCAAAGTTCTGTTAATATTGTTAATATTTCAGGTTCTGATCTAATTAAAAGTAATTTTCTCTCACTTAAATCGATAAACTTTGCTTGTTTTTTTAACGATGGTGGTCCTAATCTGAGACTATCCCGACTTTAGCTAGCGTTTGCTGCAGATGTTCTTGATGGATAAAACATCACAGGTTGTGGTTTCCTTTCTCTCCTAGATGGACGACATTGATGCCATGTTTACGGACATGCTGCAGGAGATGGATCTCCTCACGCAGGTAAGGCATTTTTCTTTACCACTTCTTTGTTCTTTCCTTTCAAAAGACCTCATGTCCCCGGAGCACTGCTGTGTTTTTAGTATTAGACAGGTCCGGATTCCATTTTCACCTGAATGTGAGCTAATACAAACCCACATATGGAATTCTGCTGCTTTTTTTTTTTTCCTCAACCCCTATTTATTGTCTCCATGTCATGTTGGATGATTTTTTCATTGCCATCTGTTTCAACACTTTACCATCAGAAGTTAAAGTTGTTAGATGTGCACAGTGGGAACAGAACTTACCCAGAAGGCATTGTGATTTTTTATAATTCAAAGAATACAAAATAATAATAGAAATGTATAGGCAGTACAGGCGAAGTGAAGCTATGTGAGAACTTAAAAATAATAAATATTAATAATATAATGTTTTGTGACACTTAAATGAAATAATAAATAACCAAGCTGCGGTGAGAAATTGGATCCGGTATTCATACTAAATTCTCTGAACGTTGACATCCTGCTGCATGCGAACCATAAACATGGTAAGCATCAGAAGAATGTAATGTGAACGTAATGCGGTCTTCTACAAGGTGGAATGGACTTACCATGGTCAGAGCCCAAGCGCAAAGAGGTCGCGGTGAGAGCTCTACTGACGTAGCAACAACATAGTGACATCTCGATGACATCTCAGTCAGATCGACATCCAGCCTTTACCATCTGCGCCGTGCTTGTAGTACATCAATGAAATTCCTAAGATGTTAATTGGTCAGTGCTGTCGTTAATATCCATGTCATAACCAGGCTTTTTGTAAACATGTTTAAAACAATTCTTCACCATTTATTAGTAAAGTTTTTTTTTTTTTTTTATGTTTTTAACTACATTTTAAAATGCTAGACCCTTATGTGTGAGAAACATCTAAAAGATAAAACAAAACCGGAACTTAAAGAAATTCTAAAGTTCTCTTTAAAGCTAAATATAGTATGGGGGAAAAATGTAATTTCAAAAACTTATAATTTTACCATATGAAGGGATTTCCCAGACGGGCACACATACACACACACACACACACACACACACACACACATAGCTGTGGTGTATACTCAATAGCTCTGGTTCTCTATGGTCTGTTGGATGTTGTGTAAGTGTTAACTGAGGATTTTGTCCGAATGTCCAACCCAGAGAATCAAATGTTTTGAGTGTTCATGAGGTACCACACTGAGTTAACAGGGGACAATTTTTCATTGACACATACAGTCCACCTACTAAACGGTATTTTATGCTCTTAAAACATATTTTAATATTTAGTGTGCACATGTACACATTTCAGGCTAAACTGGGGTAAAGGTATGAAATATTTATAGTCACTCATGTCCAACTCATAACTTGCACTTACCCACTCACTCACTAATCGTCTATACCGCACACACACACACACACACACACACACACACACACACACACACACACACACACACACACACACACTCATAGGCTCATTCACACGCTACGGGAAATTTGGGGAAACCAATTAGCCTAACCTGCACTGTGAGAAAACCAGAGTACCTGGAGGAAAATCACCAAGCATGTAAAGAACATGCAAACTCCATGCACACAGGCCCCAAGGTGGGAATCGAACCTGGACCCTGGAGGTGCAAGGTGACAGTGCTAACCTCTACATCACCATCAACATTATGACTTTCAATGTATAGATATTTATCTCTGAAGTCCATCTGAATTTTAATGCCCTAAAAAGACTGATAAACAGAAGTTAACATGCAATAAAACGATAATATTTTAAAACCTTAAAAACAAAAGAACACAAAACAGATTAATGATCAATCCAGAATGGAAGAGAGATTGGTGCTCCTGCTAGCTAGCTAGCTAGCTAGATAGATAGATAGATAGATAGATAGATAGATAGATAGATAGATAGATAGATAGATAGATAGATAGATAGAACCCTTAGTCTGGACAAGGGCTTTTTTACGTCTAGTGAGGACACTTGACAATGACACAATGACTAAAAATAATTTTAAGTAGGATTGAAAAAAAATTGTTCTGCTGAGTTGGCTCAGCTAAAGAATGATCATAATAGAAACTACCTAGACTGTGAAACAAAAATAACAGAATTCTTGGATATAATGGAAGATTATATCCAAAAGATTAAGATATCAAAAGATTATTGAATATAATGGAAGATAATGTTTGTATCCAGTTTTTGGACCTGCTAAAAGAAGAACGTGAATAAAAGCAGCCCGACGCTCATGGAGTGAATCAAATCAGTAAATACTAACTCAGGTAAGAGAAATTTACACAGAGTTACACTGGATTCAGTGGGCTAAGATACTCATAATCTCCAATCAGCAAATATTCAAACCCACTACCAGGAAGTTTTTCATCATGCAGTGATCTGCTTACATATCCTTAGTGCTGGTCCTAAACCTGGTTATAAATTTCATTCTAAAAGCACTTAAATAACAAATTTATAACAAATTAAAATTAGAAATGTAATTTCTAAGTTTAAAAAAAAGGATAATAAAAAACACAATACACTTCTTTCATGCAAACATTTACGGGTTAACATTTATATTACAGTTGTTGCCAAAGGTTTTGACAAATATTAATTTTCACAAAGTCTGTTGCTTCAGTGTTTTTAGATCTTTTTGTCAGATGTTACTATGGTATACCGAAGTATAATTACAAGCATGTCATAAGTGTCAAAGCCTTTTATTGA
The DNA here is from genome assembly GCA_028570985.1 of Heterobranchus longifilis. Classification (NCBI taxonomy): domain Eukaryota; kingdom Metazoa; phylum Chordata; class Actinopteri; order Siluriformes; family Clariidae; genus Heterobranchus; species Heterobranchus longifilis. Next base: position 6,472,243 of record JAOVVB010000046.1, read on the forward strand.
CAATTACAATAAGTTTATGCAAAAATTGAATATTTGCAGTGTTGATCCTTCTTTTTCAAGACCTCTGCAATTCACCCTTTCATGCTGTCAATCAACTTCTCGGCCACATCCTGACTGATGGCACCCCATTCTTGCCTAATCAATGCTTGGAGTTTGTCAGAATTTGTGGGTTTTCTACCTCTTGAGGATTGACCATAAGTTCTCGATGGGATTAAGGTCTGGGGAGTTTCCTGGCCAGGGACCTAGCATTTCGTTTCTTTAGCATGCGTTTCGAACCCACTTAGTTATCCCATTTGCTTTATGGCAAGGTGCTCCATCATGCTGGAAAATGCTTTGCTTATGACAAAACTGCTCTTTGTTGGTTTGGAGAAGTTGCTCTTAGAGAATGTTTTTGTATCATTCTTTATTCATGGCTGTGTTTTTACTATAGGCAAAATAGTAAGTGAGCCCACTCCCTGAGAAGCAACTCCATACGTGAATAGTCTGAGGATGCTTTACTGTTGGCATGACACAGGAATGATAGTGGCCCTCACCTTTTCTTCTCCAGACAAGCTTTTTTTCAGGATCATTTAAAAGGTCATTTTCATGACAAAGAGGGAGTTTGTGATTAATTGCAATTTATCTGATTACTCTTCATAATATTCTGGAGTATATGCAAATTGCCATCATAGAAACTGAGGCAACAGACTTTGTGAAAATTAATATTTGTGACATTGTCAAAACTTTCAGCCATGGCTGTAAATACACAGAATTAATTTTATATATAAATTATTTTTCCCCCAAATCCAACCCATCAATTCCATTTCCTACAGCAGCAGCTGATACTACAGTATTTTTCACAAATGTCTTCTTACTTTCTTCTCACAGAACGACAAGCACCCCACAGGCATCTGCCCAAAGCCCAGGTGGGACCATACCATGGTTCCTTAATATTTAATAAAAATTACATTTCAAAGCCATGCCTGTTTATGTGGATGTTTACTGGGAGTTATAATTCAATTTCTTTATCAACAAGTCACTCAGTGGATATTAGAGCATCTCATGGCAGCATTGTTTGCGCTCCTACAATAATCAATTCTAAGATATCTTGTCTTAATATGGACATCAATTTTGGTCCTCAAAAAAAACTGATGAGAAACAGCTGAGAAGAAACAGTAAATACCAAATTTAGTTTTTGTTTCAGGTTTAATACATTTGTATTGGTTCAATTTGATAGTATCCACATAAACTTGTGTGTGTTAATATAAATTAAATGTTCCCTTCTTCATGCCTTTTCATATTTTACAGATATGGCCCTGAACAATAAGCCAAGAATTACCGGTAAATCGTGTTCCACTGACATTTAAATTTTTTATTTAAAAAAATGTTTCACAGATCAGGTCATAGTTTAAAACATTTTGATAATCATTATGCTTTTTGTCTAATGTAATTTCTGAATTAATTTATCCTTTTCTTCCTTCTGCACTTATTTTTTTCCTTCAATATATTCTCCAGACAATGACGAATTTTTAAGGAGGAACCGAGGAAAACTTATTGATAAAGTAAAAGCTGTTGATAGAATAGTTGATGACCTCAACCTTACTGTTGAAATGGCAGCAAACGTGCGAGCTGAACGAACAGATCAGGCCAAGATGAGGAAAGTTCTGGACTACACAAACAGCAGAAGAGCTGCTGAGCGTCTGGTTGCCGCCTTGTATGAACATGCAGCTGATGTCATGGAGGAGCTGACCACAGCCTAACAGCTCATTGTGGCATTTTAAACCCACTCATTGATGGTGCAGGGAATAAATTACAAACCAAATACCTCACCTTTTTTAAAGATTTTATGAAGTGTATGAATTAATTTTTTATATCAATCATGACCATCATTCCACTATATTTTTTACAATTTTATACTTTTGTAACTTGATGTGATTATGCAAGAAACCAAAATTTTATTATGGAAAAAAAATAATAATAAATGCATGAACAAATAAGCAATATTGAGTGGAACTGCATATTTGAATCAATTGAAAGCATTATGTATGTGTGCATGTGTGTGTGTGTTTTTTCTCTAATAGTCTTTTATAGTACATTTTATTTGGCAGTGATATGACTAAAATGGGTCTAAAAGTAAATTGGTCAAGCATCCCCTGCTGACTGCTCTCCATGCATCTGGCACACAGTTAAATGTACTGTGAACCCATACTATTAAAGCAACTTAATTATCTAATTTGACTGCAGTTGTTGGCTATATATTCTATATATATAGCCACCACCAAACATGCTATGATTAATAAAATAATTATTTATTTTACAGACACCACAAAACATTAATAATAGTGAAATTGTGATACCAGTATCTGCATGGAATATGCAGCATCCAGGAAGCTTAGTTCTGTAGCTTTGATTTAGGTTTCACATAGAGTCGGTTCATCAGATCAAGCATCTGGAAACAGGTTCGCCACTCTACCTAGGAAGGTTCTCCAGTACAATGGCCTAGCCTTTATTTTTAATAATCCGTCAGAAAACAGGCCCAAACATTTTAACACTTCAGATGTTTTGTAGTCTTTTGGTGTAAAAATCAATCTTAGTGTACACCTTAGGCATAGGCTTCTACTTCAGAAAATATGTTTCCTAATGACATGACCATATAAAAAAAAACTACCACCTCTGGTGGAAAGTTTATTATTATTATTTTGTGTTATACTGCTTCGCTATAACCTGCCATGAGTTTTCCATGTCCAAAAAAAAAACAATTATGACTGTTTGCCTATGCAAAATCTGTCATTTTTCCATTTTGCCTTTTGCAACTTTAATTAGGTGCAACTTCAAAGTTGCCATGATTAAATCCTGAACATTGACTGTTTGGTCTAGGAATAGGCTGTCTTAATTATTTTCTGGTAGAAATCAATGGTTTAAAACCTTTTTTGAATCATTTTAAATATTAGGTGATTATTCAAAAGCTGTGCAAGTGTTAATGTACTGTAATATCTGTTTACTTTCTGAACTTTCCACTGACATAACACATTCAGGCCATGTCATTATACCCACATATTTGGATTAAACCCAGTCAGTTGAAGAGTCTGTTGGATTAGTAATTGACTAAAGTATTTATGTATTAACCGCAGACGAGATCCAACCTCACCCAAACTTGGAGGTGTGAGTTATGACAGAATGAATAACGCTAAGCTCATGTTTCACCAAACTATATTTTGTGCTTTAATAAATTCTCATTTAAACTTAAAGTATCTCAAAATATTTTTTATTAAAAATATAATAACAAAAGGTAGCACAGTGGTGTAGTTGTCAGCACTGTTGCCTTGCACCTCCAGAGTCCGGGGTTGATTTCCTCCTCTGGTCTGTGTGCATGGAGTTTTCATGTGTTCTCCCCGTGCTTGGTGGGTTTCCTCCAGGTCATCCGGTTTCCTCCCACAGTCCAAAGACATGCTGATTAGGCTAATTGGCGTT
>JAOVVB010000046.1:6556491-6568284 GCA_028570985.1 Heterobranchus longifilis
AAGTCAAAGTGGGACTTTTGATTGTGCAGAAAAGCCTTACATTTTTTTTATAATCCCCTACAACACTAATGTCAGTGGTTCACTAGAGCTTGGATATCATCAAGGTATAAAGTTTTACCTGCTCGTCCTCCCACAGCGGGCTGATGCAGCTCTCGGAGTCAGTGGAGCGCAGCATGCACGAGTGAGCACTGCCCACAGACTCGAACCTCTTCCTGGATTTCATCAGCCTCGGGGTCAGACTTTTGGCCAGCATGCTTGGACTGAACACGCTGTTAGCTCCTAAAATACACCACACACACACAAACACACACAACACACTCAAAGTGTCAGTGCTCAGACAAACTGATGAGTATTATCATACTAAAAAAAATAAAATAAATAAAAACATCCAGGAGATGCGCACCGAGGCCTCGTGACGAGCAGATGGGGGAATGCGGGAGCTCTCGTCTTCTAGCCAACAGCGGTGAACACAGCGAGCTCTTTCTCTGCACGGCTTTCCCACACGTCATGGGACTGGCCACGGCCGAGGCGCTGCAGTGACGCTTCCCATCCATCACGGGAGTGTTCTTCACAGGGGAGACACAGTTTATTGTGTCAGCTTGTTTAAAAAAAATTACTTACCTTTTTTTTTTATGGCTTACTTATCTGCTTTAAAATTACTAATGAGATTGATTATCAATGTTGTCACAATAAAGTTACATACAGTCTTTTGATGAGCATTTTAGTCCTTTCCGACATTCAGTCAAAAGCTTAGACACCGATAATTCAATAATGATTTTTGTTCGTTTAATCACCAATTAAGAACCAGCACCTCAGATTAGAGTCATTATGAAGAATTTACAGATCATAAGTAGCAGATATACATCTCAATATCAACTGTTCAAAGGAGATTATTGTGTATTTTGGATAAACGCCTTCAGCTTTGTTTTACAATGTGGAAAGAAATAAACATCAGGAACCACCATGTTAGGAGGGGTGTCCAAACTTTTGACTGGTAGTCTATAGTGATTTATATTTGTATAACCTTGGATGGTCCGTTACACCTGCAAAATATCATGTCTTAATTCGAACATCAAATGTTTAAATGTTTTTTTTTTTAAATATCCCCCTCAGATTGTTTCTATTATGTTGAAAAAATACAGTATGTGGCTAATTTCTAAGTTTATAATTTAAGATAATATTATTACAGTACATGCCTATATTGTATGATATGAATACATTTTCAACAATTATACAAAAGCATTTGTTACTGATCCAAGCATGCAAATTCCAAGTGCTTTATCGGTCCTCTTAATTAATTACGCAAATACACACCGCCAGTTACAAACGGGATTCTTCTTGTACTTACCAGACCAAGAGAACTTATCAGGGACAAAACTTGACCGGGTGTCCGGAAATAATCCTTCTTCGGCTTGGCCAGAGAGGGCGTGGTCAATATATCCATGAGGTTCAATTCTACAGGGTACAAAACATCTATAAGCCAAAGCGTCATCACACTAAAGACTGCACAAATACGTTTATAACAGATTTTACAATTAAGCATCATTAAAAAAATGATGTCTTATATAAAGGTCTTTTTCAGCGTCGGCGTACCCCTGTCGAGTTTGACTTTGGAGAGGCCGAAGTCGGTGAGCTTGATGTGGCCCTGGTTGCTGATCAGCATGTTATCGGGTTTCAGATCCCTGAAGAAGAGAAGAAGCCGAGATTGGGTTTTGTCGTGTTTATCCGTGTGAAAACACACTAGGGCGGTTTCTCTAAAACACACCGGTACCTGTGGATGATGCCGTGTCTGTGCAGGTAGTCTAGAGCTAGTGCCACTTCTGAGATGTATTTTAAGGACATGTCCTCGTCGAAGTAGCCGTAGACGTGGAGCAGAGACTTGACGTCGCCGCCGATCAGGTACTCCATGACCTGGACACAGACACACAGCTTCGTCTCATACACGGCTCTTCACACCGCAAAATTCATCGCGGTATAAAGCGTTTAAACGACACGGATTATAGCAAAAAGAAAATTATACTGCATAAGCACAAGATAAAATCCACGCCCACATTGTTAATTTGTTAGCACGAGACACCATTTCCCCTCATTTTTTTATTCATCAGCACAAGATATAATTTGTTCTCACATTCTTTGTTAATTTGTGAGCACAACATACAATTTGTTGTTGTAATTTTTTTTTTTTTTGTAAATTTACAAAAAAATATACAATTTGTTCTTTTTTTTTTTAGATTTGTGAGCATGAGATACAATTTGTTCTCATGTTTTTTTGAGCATGAAATACAATGTTTTCACATGTTTAATTTGTGAGCACAATTCGTTCCCACATTTTTTTTATATTTGTGAGCAGAAGATACAATTTGTTAACAAAGAATGTGAGAAAACATTGTATCTCGTGATCACGAATTCCAGTATGTGCTTTTCCGTACCAGATACACCTTGCTGGCCGTCTGCAGGGAGTAGTACAGGTGCACGATGAAGGGGCTCTTGCTGAGGGCCAGAGCGTCTCTCTCCGCCCGCATCTGATCGCTCATGTTCTTATCCACCATGTCCGCTTTCTTCACCACCTGCAAACAGATCGTTCGCACCGAACAGTCACGACACAGGTTTCTGAGTATTATGCCCATCATTACACATCACTGGATCCAAAATCACACCATTTACTAACATAACTGACTGACTGCTTGGAAACCACGATTAGTTTTAACGATAATCATATAGAATAATTACTGTACGCATCTAGCAAGCACTTAATTGATTGATTTAAATAGTTCCGGTGTTGATTTATACATTTTCTAAAATGCTCAAGAACAATTTCATGTTAAAATCACTTCTTGAGTACATATTTTCATTACAATGCAATAAACATCTAATTGTATTTAAATTAAATTATTATAATACATAGCACATTTTATAAGACTGGAGCTGTGACTCACAACTAGCCTGTCGATACGAATTTTAATTTAGTTCAATAATACTAATGTTTATTGTCCGATTTGTCTGATGCACCTATATTTATTAGAGAGTTTAAAATATATAAAAAGTATTAAAAATGTGGGGTTACTCGTGTTACTGTCTAAATGTCATTAAACTTTTAAACGTATTTTCTCTTCAAATTCTCCAGTCCAGTGGGTGGCAGTGTTGCAACAACCGTCCGTAAACTCCAAAAGAAGAAGAAACAATACTCTCACAAATCGTGAGTATTTGCAAGATATGTAAGCAGTTTGTCTATTCTAATAAAGCTGTGGAATATTTATATTCTTTATATAATATATATAAAGAAATTCGTCAATTTTAGACTGGGGGAAAGAAAGTCCAATCAGTTACATAATACGACTCTTTTCTGTGGGAACCCTCCGCAAATAAAAAAAAATGCTGTTACTAAGGTATAACTTAATATTGCAAAGCATTTACCGATTAAAAGGAAGAATGTATAAGAGCAACGCTTCTAAACAATGTAAGAATGTGAATAGGGCTGAAACGATTCCTCGAGTAATTCGATTACAAAAAAATTATCGAAGCAAAATCTTCTGCCTCGAAGCGTCTTTTAATTAATTTTAAAAGCTTGCGTTAAGTTTTTGCGCAATTACTTGTTTGGCGTGACACGGCGCGCTTCCGGATGCAAGCCGCCACTAAACACCGATGAAGAAGAAGCGCTGACGTCACCCACAAAGCGGAAGGAGACGCAAACAGTTAGCTGTGTAGTGATTTGAGGGAGCGTTCTGTTGCGGTAAAAAGATCAGCGAGCCAAGAGAAGAAGAAACCAGCAAGAGAAAACGACAGAAATTGTCACTAAAGGCTTATGTTACGCCTGAGCTGTAGATTATGAAACTTTTAATTCTGAAAGTTTAGTTGCACACCTTAGTGATTTTGTATAATTATTTATTTTAATGTGTGCCTTAGTTTTTTTTAATACTTAAAGTCATTTGAAATACATGTTTTTTTTTTTAGTTTTTGCATCTGAGAAAAGGCTTTAAAATAAGAATGTATGGCAATAAGAATGTAATGCACTTAATTCATCTCAGTCAACTTTAAACTATTCCCTGTATTGTAAATAATGACAATGTTTATTTTTTATAAAATGCTGTATGAATTTAAAAAATAAAAGTAGATTTCTCTAAAAAGAAAACCAATTAATCTTTGTTTCTCTTTTATATATATATATATATATCTTACATTGCTGTTTAATTAAGCGAAAGTACATTTTATCTGATTACTCGATTAAATTTTTGGTAGAATACTCCATTACTAAAATATTCGATAACTACAGCCCTAGGCGTGAATTACAAACTAAAAAGAATAAAAATAAAGAAAAATGATAGTCATGAACTGCTGATTGTCCATTTTAAACTATAGGATTATTTGAAACCCTTTTCAGCTTTCTGCGAATACTTTGTACAGTTTTTGTTCTGTAATCGGCTACATTGAATCTCTTTTGTGCTCCTGCTGTATCGGACTAACAGCAAATCACTTTGTATCTAGATTTAGAAGATGATACGGAATGTTTAACACATAAACCAGAATCCTTTTTTTTTTATTATATTTTTTTTAATTTTAGGTCACAGCCAGTCGTACAAGCATTTCACTGCATATCATACGGTGTGTGTGTGTGTGTGTGTGTGTGTGTGTGAATTCGATGTTGATATTTCTGCTCTTTGCAGCTGTCATATTGAGGCTTAGTTAAAGATATGATTATACCCTGTAGTGTGTGTGTGTGTGTGTGTGTGAGAGAGAGAGAGAGAAAGAGAGAGTCTTTTTTTTCTTTTAAAAAATCATTTTAATAACTAAAAATAAATAATTAAAAAATTTAAATTTTGTAAAATATTAGTTTTTTTTTTTTTATTCCTCCTTTATAATGACATTAGTGTGAATGATTTCTAAACCCCGTGTTTCTCTCCTCTACATGATGCAGATTTGTCTGTCCGGGCGCTTTACCTTCACAGCGTACAGCTTGGAGTTGTTGTTCTTCCGCGCCAGGAACACTTTCCCGAAGGCGCCGCGGCTGATCGGCTTCAGCACCGTGAAGTCCTCGATGGAGGGCGGCTTGGGCACGTCCACACTCACCGCCGGAGCTCGCGCTGATTTCTCCTCTGCCTCCATTATCTCTCTCTCTCTCTCTTAAATCCTTATCTCTTTAAAATAACTCAATAAAAATAATAATCTACACTATATTTCCATCTCTGATACTCTGAGTGATGTATATCCACCCTGACGTTAAGCTGATTAACACACATACACAAACACCACTAGCAGCAGCTGCACTGTTTTGAAATTTGAATTGTGCTCCTCCGCTCTAGGGGTCCTTACCGTAGAGGGCCAGAAATAGTCCCAATTATTTATCTTCAACAAAAAAAAAAAAGAAACAAGATATACCTATCTATATTACATATATTTTAAATTTTAAAACCTTTCATTCAATAGAGCGTGTGATTATTTGTTAATAATTCGCTAAGCATGTTTAATTATTGTTTAATTTGAACAGGCATATATTTAGACTACTAATGTCAGTTAAGTTTATGTAACAGGTCCTCTGGGCGGGCTTGAAAACACCGGAAGTAGAGTGAAAACAGGGTTGCCATGACGACAGTTTTACATCATTATATAAATATATATATATATTTTTTTTTTACACATATATCAATTTATATTATATACAGTATACGCAAGGTGACTCATTTGAAAGATTCCCCGAATAATCTGTAATAACTCTCGCTAGCGCGAAACAACGTACAACGTGCTCTTCAAGTATATGGAAATTGGAAGCCCTGATGCCTGAGTGATAAATGAAGTAGGGGCGCCAGATATCCATCATCGCTCCTTTTAACGCAGCACCCCTTCACTCGACCTCTCATCAGGATGGTGGTGTACAGTAATGAGCAGCGCGTCTTCATGGTGCGGACCTACTGGCTGACCACGTCGTTTAAGCAGTGTCAGAGTGAATTTAGGAAGAAATATGGTGGCCGTGACGTACCCTCGAAGAGCGTGATTCAGAGGATGGTACGGAAACTGGAAACGACAGGATCGTTGATCCCGTCTCACGGCGGAGGCCGTCCGAAAATGTCGCAGGACACGATCCGTGAGGTGCAACTTCGTCTGCAGCAGTCCCCTACGACGTCCCTGAGACGCCTCGCACAGGAGACCGGGAGGTCGTATTCGACATGTCAGAGAGCTGCGAAAAGGGCCAGATCTCATGCCCTTTGTGTGCAGCAGTCGCCTGCGACATCTCGGAGACGCCCGTCTCATCCAGCTGCGAAATCGCACGCGTATCGGGTCACCGTCGTGCAGGAGCTCAAAACGAGCGACGTGGAGAAAAGAGTGAGATACTGTCACTGGTTCCGGGCATTTGCGAGGGACAACGAAAGAATACAAGACATCACATGGTTCTCATCCGAGGCCTGGTTCCACCTGTCGGGTTACGTTCACTCACAAAACACCCGTCTATGGGCGGCTGAAAGTCCCTTCGGAGTCCCTCAACCGCTCCGTGATCAAAAAGTCGGCGTATGGTGCGCGATGTCTCGGTTGCGCATTGTAGGCCCTATTTTCTTTGACGCCGCCATGAACACGGACGTTTACCTGGACATTTTTGGACAGTTCGTGAATCAACTGGATGGTCGCGAGTTATCGGAAGGTTACTTCCAGCAAGATGGAGGAGCGACATGTCACACGTCGGCAAAGAGCATGGAAAAAATCGAGTCCTTCTTCGGCAACAGGGTAATTTCAAAGGGACTTTGGCCACCGCGGTCGCCGGATCTGACCCCGCCAGACTTCTTCCTTTGGGGTATGCTGAAAGGAAAAGTCTATTATAACAAGCCTCGCACTGTGGACGATTTGAAGGAGAACATCCGACGTGAAATCGCTGCCATTCCCCCTGATATCCTCGCAGATACCTTTAGGAACATGGAGCACCGCGTCGAAATGTGTCTGGCAGAAAACGGAGATCACTTCCAGCATCGCATGTAGTGTGTATACAGTATACACACCCTGATCAGCCATAACATTAGGTTCCGCTGTTGCCACCATAACAGTGATGCACCATGTGTTCTGACACCTTTCTACCATTAACCTTTTCCTCAATGTAATCTACACTAGCGCTTCTACTGGATCGGACAGACTACACGAGCCACCCTTCACTCCCCATGTGCATCAGTGAGCCTTAGCCGTCCATGACCCTGTCACCGGTTTTCCTTCCTTTTGGTGTGTCCTGACCAGGAACATCCAACAAAAGCTGCAGTTTTGGACTCGCTCTGACCCAGTCCTCTAGCCATCACAATCTGGTCCTTGTCAATGTCACTGAAATCATCACACAAGGTTTAATTGCTGCCTAATATATCCCACCAACTTCCAGCTGCCATTGTAACGAGATATTGAGAAGAGCTATTGTAGCTACTGTGAGAAGGGACAAATTGTAATGGCTAGACAACTGGATCAACACCTGGATTACTATTATCTCTATTACTATTATTTCTGTTTATTTCTGATGTTGTTGGTTTAATTGTGTACACATAAAATAGAATACAATAACCATAAAATAAAATGCAATCATTTAATTTATGCTACTTATTGTTTGTGTGTGTTTGTTGTTGTTGTTGTTTATTTTCCTCAGCAAGTACTTAACACTTCATTAACTCATTAACTTCGAAAACTCATGACTACTTCAACATATCCACCGAGCCAGAGTTATTGTTAAAGCAGCTGTTAAAAGAAAACTAATCAACACCTTCTGAAAAATCTGAATTCTTCTTCTTCTTTCGGCTACACTACAGTGGACCATTTGTCTCCATCTGACTCTGTCTAGCACGTCTTCCCTCGTCACTCCAACCTCCTGCATGTCCTCCCTCACCACATCCATAAACCTCCTCTTGGGCATTCCATCTTTTCCATTCCCCTCCCTATATACCCCTCATCTATCCTCTGCACATGTCTAAACCATCTTGCCTCTCTAACTTTGTCCCCTACCTGCACTGTCCCTCTAATATCATATCTCATTCCTTATCCTGTCCATTCTTGTCACTCCTTAAACAAATCACAGCATCTTCAGCTCTGCCACCTCCGCCTAACCCTCTGCTTCCTGTCTTTTTTCCCCAGCCGCAACGTCTCCAAACCGTACAACATCGCTGGTCTCACTACTGTCCTGTGAACCTTCTCTTTCATTCTTGCCGACACCTTTCTGTCTGTCACAGATCACTCCTGCACGCTCTTCTTCACTCCTCTACCACACTCCACATTGCTTTGGACAGCTGACCCAAAATATTTAAACTCCTTTACCTTCCCTGCCTCTGCGCCTTGCAACTGTCCATCACCGCTGCAAACAGGAAGGGGCTTGGGACCGACACTAAGACTTCCATCTTAGGCCCAAGAGGAGGTTTATGGATGTGGTGAGGAAGGACATGCACGAGGTTGGAGTGACAAGGGAGGACGGAGACAGAGTCAGATGGAGACAAATGGTCCACTGTGGTGTAGCCGAAACTGGCATGTGCAAGTTGAGTTTTCTGAGAAATCATAATGTACAGGAATTAAACACTAGATGGCGCTAAAAGAAGACAGTTACATTCTGTGTATTTTATATGCACGTGTCTAATAAATTGGCATTGTGTCATTTTTTTTTTTTACAGGCAGAAGGTTTAAATCAATACTTATGAAATAAGAAATACATTATAAAAAGCTGTGAGTGAGAATCTGTTACTGATACACTCAACAGATCCAGTCATGTCTCTCATGCAGTTCACGCTTCTTATTTTAAACCACATTTATACTGGAAAAAAGTCCTATTATCGCAGTACGTAATGATTTTCTATACCACATCAATGTTACTTTATCATCATCACAGCTGTTGAAGATACGCAATATGGTCAAAAGTATGTGGACACCTGAATATCACACCCATACTGTATGTGGTTCTTCATCAAAGCTGAAAGCACAAAGTTGTGGTGCAAACCTGCTTCATGAAGACATGGACGACCTGCACATTTGGATGTAATGGTCGGAAGTGCACATACTTTTGACCAGGTAGTGTATTTTTGGATTTTTTTTTTTTTACTTTTAATGCATCAGATATAATTATAACGAGGTGTTGGTGGTGAGACAACACATCCTAAAAAGACATAAATATAAATACAGAGTGCATGTGTGTGTGGTTAAGTGTCCATACATGTGCCATCAGAAGGTCACAGGTTCAAATCCCAGCACCACCCAGTTGCCTCTATTGGGCCCCTTAACTGCTCAGATGTGTAATGAGATAAATGCAAGTCGCTCTGGATGAGGGTGTCTGCCAAACGGCGTAAATGTACAGTAAATGTAATAAGGCTCTTTGGGTCACGAACACTTCCAACCCCTGGAGAGGTATCTGTCTTTCCAGTGGTAGTTTCTTAAAGGGTCGGGTTGTCAGCTTGAAACCTGGTTGTATCTGAGGGTGAAGGACCTGCTGCAGCACTTTAAACACCGAGCTACGACTTGCCCCCATAAGTACAGTATGCGGATATAATTTTAATAACATCACTGGCCGTGCTCATGGTTGCTATGGCAACGGAGAATTTTGGGAGGCCTATGTGTAAAATAACAATGAAATTCAGATGGCAGGATATATTTATATAATTATTACAAAAGGAGAACAACAATCATCACCATCAATGTTGTTGTAGTAACACTTTGATCTCCTGATGCTTTCCATTTTAAATTGTAACAAATGTAACAACCCACATCAATGGCAACAGTGAATTTGAGGGAAGCCTATGTGTAATATAATGATGCAACTCAGATGGCAGGATATATTTCTGTCATTATTACAAAAAGAAGAACAACAACAATCATTACCATCATCATTGTTATTGGAATGGTATTCACTTTGATCTCTTAGTGTTTTCCATTTTAAATTGTAACAGATGTAACAACCCACATGAATGGATTATTTTTTAACAAAATATACAATATATACATTACTTACTACAAATCATGAAAGAAGATTTATTATTATTATTAGTAGTAGTAGTAGTAGTATTAGTAAGATTAAGATTATTATTATTATTATTATTTAAATATCATCATAATTCCCATGCACAATCTTTACCACAGCTGAGATCTTCACCACTGCACAAAAAACAGGCATTATCTTTAATCATCATCATTTTTATCATCATTGTTGTTGTTGGAATTGTATTCACTTTGAACCCTGCTAACAAATGTAAAAACCACATCAAATATATATAACATATCTATATGTAGCACTACAAATCATGATTTTTTTTGCAATAATTATAAAGAGTTTATTATATTAGTGTATATCATCATAATTTCCATGCATGATCTTTAACACACATTTGATCTTCACCACCGCACTCGGTAAAAAAAACAAAAAAAAAAAGGCATTATCTTTGATCATCATCATTTTTATTGTTGTAACTGTATTTTGATCTCTTTGATCTCTTAGTGCAATTCAAATTAATTTAATTGTAAAATCACACCCACATCAATGGATATATATAAATGTACTGTGTATCATAACATGAAAGATGGTTTTTTATTTATTTTTCATTTTTGCAAGAATTATGATGGGTTTATTAGTGTATATCATCATAATTCTCATGCATGATCTTGAACACTTTAACACAGCTTTGATCTTCAACACTGCACTCAGAAAGAAAGAAAAAAAACCCACTCATTATCTGAGAGGCAGAATATGACAACACCTTAACAATTTATTACTCTGAACTTTAGAAATAGAGTCAGGACACACACACACACACACACACACCCGGCTTGCTGTCTTATTCACTCCTCCAGTGTTTGATGGCAGGTTTTTTGGAGAAAGCGGGGGCCAGCTGCTCCCTCCTCCAGAGCCACACAGACCTGATATTCAGCAGCTCAGCTCGTCCCCCTCTCCTCTCCTCTCCTCTCCTCTCCTCTCCTCTCCTCTTGTCCTCTGTCCATACACTTCGGGACACTTTCTCCACTCGGACCCACACACACACACACACACACACACCTCACATGGCGCTGGATATGAACAGGATCATGTTTAGGATCTGCAGCTTTCTGTGCGTCTGCGTTCTGCACCTCACCTCCAGCGCGCGCGCGCAGACACACCAGCGGTGAGTTCCTCGCTTTCTACACATCTGGCGTTCTATTGCGCACACATCTGGCTTTCTATACACGCAGCATCTGGCCGGTGCAAGTCCAGCATCCGAGACACAAAACCGTTAATGCCTTTTAATGCGTGCGCTATTTCCATTCAGGACTTTACTCTTTATTGTACAGGAGGAGGTTACACAATCAGGGGAAACGCGCATTCTCACCACGTCCCACACGGGTACAGGCGCGCATGCGCAGTTGATTAAATGCGGGGTGGGCGGAGCCATAATGCGTCATTATTGTTTTTTTTTTTTTGCATTGTGATGTTTTTGCTATATTTATTTATTTGTTTTTTAAATACTCAGTTATGAATTTTTTATTCATGCATGGTTTGCATGTTCAATTTTGGAATTCATATTTAACTATATCTATAGGCTATTGGTCAGAACTCGCTCACTCAGTGATATCTTTATGCTTCATACATTAGAGAACCCAAAAACTGTTCTGTCTGTCTGTATGTCTGTACGTCTGTCCGTAACAGGTAGATTTTGTCATAGCGTCACAAATGAAAAACTGTCTAGACAGAATTTAATGAAACTTTGGTTTTTCTTTTAAAGTTAAACCTGTGCCATAAATCTCATATGTTTCAAAACCCTGGTGCTAATAATAAGCAGTAATGTGAAGCCCCAGTATGAGATAAGAGCAAACATATCCGCAGCAGTCCAAGGT
>JAOVVB010000046.1:6568384-6578757 GCA_028570985.1 Heterobranchus longifilis
ATATGTTTCAAAACCCTGGTGCTAATAATAAGCAGTAATGTGAAGCCCCACTATGAGATAAGAGCAAACATATCCGCAGCAGTCCAAGGTGAGGGCTTGTACAATACCTGAACTGAGAGCCCAGGGTTATGAGCTAAAATCTAAATGTTGAATAGAAGTGCCATTATGAAGTTATGAGGTGACAGATTACATCACAGCATCTAGCATTTTGTTTTAGCATCTAGCATTTTTATCATTCCATCTAGCACTAATTTCGCGCTTTGTCCTACGTCACAGCATCCAGTATATTTTTTTTCTATTTTAGCGCTTTGTCCCTCTAAGTGGGCGTGGCTATACGCATCACTAAACAGAGCCAATCGATGTATTAGTTTACCGTGTATTCAAAGAGTATGCAGAAGACACAGAAAGGACGGTAAAGTAGGTAGGTGACAAGCCGCCAAAATCCTCAAGAAACAGAAAAGAATGTGTGACACAGCATGGCTTACTCCAAAAGAAAGGACAGTAGACTATACAAACTGAACCTTCCAGGATGAATAAACAGATCAATGAATGTTGATTCTTCCTGCTGGAAGTTTAAAACCAGTTTGTCTCAAATGTTCTGAGTATAATCACATAATCGCTATAACAATATATATCGCAACATAATTTTATCACACAAAATTGGCTGAACAGATTTTAATGTAACTTTTGCAGTAATTAGATATCTGCCTATCTGAAGTTTAACCTGCGCCTGCATAAGTGAAATCAAAATGTTGAGAAAAAGTAATGTTATGAACAGTTATGTGCCAGGTTTAATAATCTACTTTAAAATAAGATACTTGCTCAATGTAAACAAACACCTGCGTCAATAGATATCAATCAGAAAAGCTAAACGATGAGTACTTACACTAGTATTCTATCAGAATTTGTTCAGGATCTCTGGTTTCCTCCCTGATTCTCAAACAATGCCAGAGGAGATGGTATTGCTATGTTAAACAGCTTCTGGGTGTAAATGTGTGTGCATCATGTTTTCCACTCAATGTTTCTGGGATCGGCTCTGGATCCAGGTTATTGGAGTGTCACTGAGCTTTTATTTTATAATTTTTCTTTTTTTTGTCCTTCGACTGCCATCTGGTCCGCACACAACTTGGCACAAATTTTATGCTGGATGCCCTTTCTGATGCAACCCTGATGCAAACCAATATTGAGTTTTATTGAGTTTTATTAAGTATATTAAGTTTTCAATGATTTTTGAGGCAAAACAGAATTTCTGAAGCTGATTGTACAACTTTCATCTATAATAGAAGAAAACCAGAAGAAATTGAAGCAGACGTTTTTTTTTTCTTTCTGTTTTTCTGAAATCACAGGGTGCAAAATATACACACACTGCACATAAAATTTCAATGTCCTTTAAAATATTTTTGTAAAGAATTTGTAGTGTTTAATTAAATTAATATGAATTAAATTTGTATTAATTTAATGGATCAGATCTACAAACTTCAAATAAAGATGAGGCTCCAAAAGCTTACATTTACTCTGCTTTATTGAACCCACAAACAACTATAATGTGTATTTGGGGTCACTGTCCTGTTGGACACGAGTTCCATTGGACGCTAAACAGGCTTAAAGCATGACACGACCTCCATTATGCTTTACAGATGGTACAGAGCTTTTGGGGTTAAACGCCTCACATTTACGATTCCATACATTCCTCTGGTCAAAACATTCCTCTTGAAGACTTATAGTTTGTCCTTGTGCTCAGCAGTCTTTCAGTCCTTGATGAAATAAACTCAGTTGACTGTTGACAGTGGCAAAGGTGTTCCAGCAGCTTCCAGTTCTTTACCTTGATGTCCTAGGGTTATTTCTGACCTTCTAAACCAGTTTTCGCTTAGCTAAGGGTGACAGTTTGGGTCTTCTTTCAGCCAAAGTCACTCCACCTCCCAATAATACTTTCATAGAAACAGTTGTTTGAACTGATCTTTCAGTCAGCAGTTGTTTAGAGACGGCTCCACGAGATGTTCCTGAATCTACCATCTGCTTTCTCATATCTGCACTGAGCTCCTTGGGCTGTCCATTTGTCCTTAGTGTTGGTCAAAAACATATGAGGTACAATCAATCTGACCCAGAAACAAACCAGCTGCTGTGACATTCATTTTCCTGATACAGTAAGTGTATGTAAACTTCTGACTGCAACTGTACTGTTTCATACATTTTAGAATAGCCCCAGAACAGACAATTTTAAGAGCATGGTTTAAGATCATGCACAACATGAAGTTATCCAGGATGCAGACTGGCAGCTCGTATTGAGTGCTTTTAGACGTACCTTTGTCCAACTTTGTTCAAGATAATCTCATTAACCAGGGTTGACAGCCTTAAGCAACATTTTCAGCCCTCATACATCTCAAAAACCACACAAGGCCTAAGAATAGATGCAGAATTGGACTACATTCAGACATGTTTTTCTTTTTACTCCACTTGTCAGCATGTAATGCCATGTATTTCAAACACACAGACATTACCCTCAAAATCCAACTCCCAATTAGATAAAAATATATACCAATAATTAAAACTTATAAATGAACAATTACAATAGACACACTGTAGATACATTCATGCTTTGTGTTTTTTCTCGTTAATGTTTATTCGATTTCATACCTTTAAGACCTGTTGTCTTTCTGTAAATAAGTTGTTGTTGATGAACGTTTTTGTATGAGTGTTCTGGCCTCTCCTCTTTCCCTGAACATGGGGCAGCGTGATTCCTGCCCCAGTTGGCCTCTATTAGTGATTGTTGCAGATCTTATGTTTGACCACTAGGTGATCAATACTAACAATTACAGTATAAAATAATAAATAACAGAACATCTAGAGGGGCTGTGTAGATATATCAGAACCTCTGAGCTTTTAAATAGTCATGACTGATACATAATCAACAAGTAGTATTTTATGGACTGGTAGATAACCCAGTTTTCAGTATTTTCTATCTTCAGAATTTATCTGTTTCAATAATAAAAGTTTGTAATCTAATCTATTCTAACACAAAACAGTTATTTACACTTATAGTGTATATAGTACTGTGCAAATAAATGTTGTAGAGAAAGGATGCCTTAAAAAACGATAAAGCCCAGTAAACAGTAATTAATGAAACAAAGTCAGTATTTGGTGTGAAGATGCTTTGCCCTTTAGACTTTTTAAAGGAAATTAGCTACTAAGTTTTACTCAGCATCCTGCAGAACCACACACAGTTCTTCTGAGGACTTTGACTGCCGCACCTGCTTCTTTTTTGCATGCAAAATCCGGCAGCTTACATTTCGTTTTTTTTTTTTAATTTTTGTCAAAAAAGTGGTCACTTATATAATATACTGTTTTCTTTTCTGGCATACAAATATTTTATGTAACTTGTAATTTTGTGGTGGGATGCTGATGTTTGAAGATGCTAAATGTTTTTGCACTGACCCAATAATAAAGTGCTCAAGTGATAATTAATAAAAACACCAATAAAGTTTTTACTAAAGCACAGGGTGCCTAAAACTTTTGCACAGTACTGTGCGTCGTATAAATGTATTTTTAATAAATAATAATGTTTTCCTTTTTTTTTAAAACAAAGCAAGTATCACTTGTTCCGTGTGGCTACAAAGTGAGTGATAGTTATTGCTAAACCAGCGTATACAACAAATATAACAGGTTAAATCTGTTGTGTACCACAATAAAAAACAAAAAAAATCCAATTTAAAACTTTGGGTGAAGGTTGTATGGTTTTAAAGTTTTTAACAGTTTTTATTGTTGATACTCTATTTAATGCCAGTCAGGTGATTTAATGTACTAACTAGCTAACGTGGTAGTTAGTGCATTAGCACATTAACTAAATACTAATGTACGAAAACAGACTACTGAAATACATTATTTAGAGCAAGAAACAATACAAATTCAAGAAAGGCCCTTTTAAAGGACCTTTGTTGAATTTAGCTGCCACATTAGCTAGCTACAGTACTCAGCTAGCTCTGTGTACGTTAATGCTTTTAGCTGGTATCGTGTGGGATTTTGATTTAATACTCTTTAATGTTGCTGTGTTTGTTACTATTATTTAGATATTTCTGCCTGAGTCCAATTTAAGACTAATTAGCTAGCTAGTTTAGCTAGCTACAGTATGTTTGCGATCCTAGCCAGTATCTTATGGTATATCTACATATTACATGTATTTAAACTCTATATACAGCCATGCTTAATGTTTCTTTTTACTTTTATTAGACATTTTTTATTAATATTTTTCTATCAATCCACAGACAGTCATTTCCATGTGGAGGCAACGTAACAGGAGATTCAGGAGTCATCGGTAGTCAGGGTTACCCGGGAGTATATCCTCCAAACACCAAGTGTGTATGGAAGATCACAGTAAGTATACTTTTTAGATTTCATAACCTGCACTCTGATTGCATCTTACTGCTACTTGCATTTTGCGACAAGGCTTATTTAGAATATTTATGAGCAGATTGATGATGCAACGGCATTGCAGTGCGTCCCCGCAAGACCTCAATGTGTGTGTGTGTTTGTCTCTGTGTGTGTGTGTGTTTTCTGGCTTGCATTTGGTGTGTTGTATCTGGGCCTTGGCCAGCGTGAAAGCCCTGGAGGATTGCTTCAGACTCTGTGTGCATTTTTGAACATGTTGGCACCTCCACCGCGTGCAGGAGTGTGAAGGAAGCTTCAGTTTTACAGACAGATTTTCACCAGTTTATCACAGCTTACTTTTGAACATCCTCAATCATCCACGTTTCTGTTACAACCTGCAAAAGATTAAATATCAGATCTCTTACTATATAAAGAACTTTGGTCAACCATTGGTTGTTTTAAATGTACTATAGAAATAAAATAACTTAACTTAATATAATTTTATCATGGATGCATGGAAGGATTACATCTTATTCATAGTAAACAGCACATAGATGACAACTGATTGTAACTGTTAAAGATGTAGAGAGCTACAAAAACGAGACTTCACTTGCTAGGAACCGTTGACTTGTCACCTGGTTACAAGTGTTGCACCACATCATTTTGATGACTGCTGCATTTCTAATTAATTAAAGAACATCTCATTTTACTTTTTAAATTTGTCTATAGTCTATGTAGGTGACATGGTGGTGTAGTGATCAGCCCTGTGGCCTTGCACCTCCATGGTCGAGGGTTTAATTCCCTTCTTGGGTCTCGTGAAGTTTGCATGTTCTCCCCGTGCTTGGTGGGTTTCCTCCGGGTTCTCCTGTTTCCTCCCAGAGTCCAAAAACATGCAGATTAGGTTCATTGCCATTCGCAAATTGGCAGTAGAGAGTGCGTGTGTATACTTGCACTGGATTGGCATCCTGTCAAGGGTTTACCCCACCTCATGCCCTAAGTCCCTGTACACAGGATAAGTGATATAGAAGATGAATAATTTGTTTAATTTGGGGTGGCATGCTGGTGTAGTCTCTTCCATCCTCGGGTCTGTGTGCACAGAGTTAGCATGTTCTCCCCGTGCTTGGTGGGTTTTCATCCCACAGTCCAAATACATGCACATAAGGTTAATTGGTTAATTGGCGTTCCCAAATTGCCCATAGTGAGTGAATGACACGTCGAGCTGGGAACCCAACACCTTAAATAACTGCCCTAGAAATGATGGATATATCCCCAAGAGGGAAGTATCCAACACCTAATGTGCTGGATGGACCAAAATGGCAACAAAAAAAAAAGAAAAGAAAAGAAAAAGAAAAGTTTTTAAGCACTGACCCTGGAGACCCCTTCCTTTAGTGTTAAATAAACATCTCCATACAAAAAAAAAAGATAATTTAATATTATGTGGACTGTGTAGGTAGAATTAATGATATACTGGTAAAGTGCATTGACATAAATATGTGGTTTGTAGCTGCACTATGAGGCTGCTGGTATAAAAAAAAAAAAGTAATCAACACCAATCAGGTTTAAGAATTTGACAGCACTGTGGCGTAGTAATGCAAATAAAATCGAATATTTCTCTCTCTGGTTGTAGTTCTGTGTAAGCCTCATACTGTATTCATTCTAAAAAGGCCATATTCCTTCTTACTCTAAATGTAATATATAAAGCAGATGGAATGAAGGTAACTGTTTTCATCGCGTGATTTGATGACTGGATGTGCCTCTTACAGGTTGCACAAGGCAAAGTGGTCGTCCTCAACTTCCGCTTCCTCGATCTGGAAAGTGACAACCTGTGCCGCTATGATCACGTCGATGTTTACAGCGGGCATGTCAGTGTGCAGCGCCTGGGGCGATTCTGTGGAACCTTTAGGCCCGGTGCCCTCATCTCCACGGGAAACAAGATGCTCATTCAGATGGTGTCAGATGCCAACACGGCCGGCAGTGGATTCCTGGCAGTGTTCTCCGCAGCTAACCCTCATGAACGAGGTGAGGCAGAAAGTTTAAAAGGATGAAGGGTATTAGTATGCCTCTGTGAGACACGACAACCAGATGAAATAGACATTAATTGAAACCCTATATTGCCAAAAGTATTCGCTCACCTCCCTTCACATGCATATCAACTTAAGTAACATCCGATTCTTAATCCACAGGGGTTTATATAATGTTGGCCCACTCTTTGCAGCTATAATAGCTTCAACTCTTCTGTGCAGGCCAGTCAGGTTCTTCCACACCAAACTCGCTCATCCATGTGGATCTTGCTTTGTGCACTGGGGCGCAGTCATGTTGGAACTGGTGTGGGGTTGTTTTTCAGGAGTTGGACTCGGCCAATGAAAGGAACTCTTAACGCTACAGCATACCAAGACATTTTGGACAATTTCATGCTCCCAACTTTTGGGGGACAGTTTGGGGACGGCCGCCTCCTGTTCAAACATGACTGCGGACCAGTGCACAAAGCAAGGTCCATAAACACATGGATGAGCGAGTTTGGTGTGGAAGAACTTGACTGGCCTCGACTCGATAGAACTCCTTTGGGACGAATTAGAGCGGAGACTGTGAGCCAGGCCTTCTCGTCCAACATCAGTGTCTGACCTCACAAATGTGCTTCTGGAAGAATTTTAAAACATTCCCATAAACACACTCCTAATCCTTTTGGAAATCCTTCCCAGAAGAGTTGAAGCTGTTACAGCTGCAAAGGGTGGGCCAACATCATATAAAACCTTATGGATTAAGAATTGGATGTTACTCAGGTTCATATGCAGGCGAGCGAAACCTTTTGGCAATATAGTATACTGTATACAGTGGTATGCAAAAGTTTGGGCACCTCTGGTCAAAATTTGTTAATGTGAATAGTTAAGCAAGTGGAAGATGAAATGATCTACAAAAGGCATAAAGTTACAGATGATACATCTCTTTTATATTTTAAACAAAATCACTTTTAATGACTTCTCCATGAAGGCCATATTTGTGCAGGTGTTGCTGACCAGTTAAACAGTGTACCTCCAGAGTCTGCCAAATCTCCATGGAGGTGTTCTGACTTGCTTTTCTAGCAATCCTATGAGCAGTTCTCTCTGATATTTTTCTTGGTCTCCAGAACTCCTCTTGACCTCCACTGTTCCTGTTAACTGCCATTTCTTAATTACATTTCGAACTGAGGAACCTGAAAACACTTTATCTTCTTATAGCCTTCTCCTGCTTTGTGGGCGTCAGTGACTTTCATTTCCAGAGTGCTAGGCAAGTTCTTAAAGGAACCCATGGCTGCTGGGTATTTAGAAAGCTTTGAAATTTGCATCACCTGGCTTTTCCTAACGATGACTGTGAACCAGCCATGACACTAACACGATAATTAAGGTCTGATACTTTGGTCAAAGTTATCTGAAAGCCCAAATCTCCTGGGGTTCCCATTATTTTTCAGGGTGCTGCTTTACGATTTTTACTCTAAAATTGTAGAAAACAAAAACAATATATTAATATTACTTAAAATATTGCAAAAGAGTGTTTCATGTTTAACTTTATGCCTTTTGGAGATCACTTCATCTTCCACTTGATTAACTGTTAACGTTAACAGAAATTCTGACCGGGGGTGCCCAAACTTTCACATTCCATTGTGTATATAGAACGCTTGCTTGTGCTATAGGCTACTATCTAGTAAATATCCCGAGTAAACCTTCCTGACAGATAGGATTTTTGTTTTTTAGATATTTGTTAGAATGAATTTGATATATTGGCTGTAAAACAGGACACTAGGGTGTTTAAAAACCCCAACAATCCTGCCCCACCTGATACACTCCTATCTAGGAATGAAATTTGTTTAACATTTACATACGTTTGGTCGAACCCATCAAGTTAACATCGTTGTTTGCAGCGTCCTTCCGTGACATCTTTGTACTAGAACTAATAGATCGGCGATTAGGTGTAATTAAGCGCTTGTCAAAAAGGTAGGTCTTTATACATTTATATGACACCATCGTGAATCCACTTGTAATTACTAGACTAGACAGGCTGTAACTGGTCATTTCACACTTCTGTGTTTAAGGTAGCCTTGTAGCATAGCTTACTTTTTTTTTTTTTGCAACAACCATGTTCGAATGAAATACTACTTAAAAGTTAATAATGTTGGAAAAAAAAAACTCCAGTGTAATTAAGGAAGTAGAAATGTTTGCTATCTGAACTATAATTTTGCTAATTGAACGTTCAAGCCAACCAACCAAACTGAGTTTGCCCTCAAGGTTAACCTCGAAATGCAGTAGGATTTCTTTTCCATCCCTCCTTGTTCTTAATTTTTGACTACTTGCATGTCTGCAGCTTGTTTTTTGCGCCCCTCATGATCCCAGGCTTGATATCTTTAGTCAAAGATTTTTAATATGCATTGACTTGTTTTTTTTATTTTCACAGCAGCACAATTTCCAGACTCAGCTTAGTAACCGCACCCTTGACGCAAATGTATGCGGCAAGTGCACACCCAGACGTCTACCGAAACTTTTCGTTTTTTTGCTGTACTATTGATAAAATTATAATTAAGCAAAGTCGAGAGTCATACTGTAAACGACACCACAGTATGGTAGATCTTATTCAGCTATAATTAGCCATTGCCACTGCGTGGGCCAAAACACAAGATGAGCCAGTCTCCTGGAGGAGGGATACCTACAGTATCAGGGATGGTTGAGAATATGGGAGGAGATTTTAGGGGGAAAACAAAGGAAAGGAAAGAAACAAAACACAAACATAACAGAGTGCGCATCTCTAGTCAGGAAGTTTGGGCCAGATTTCCAGCCACAGATTTGCATTAGAGCATTCTTTTTTTTTTCTTTTTTTTTTAAATATCATGTTCCTATTTCAGTTATTTGGATCTCCTCCTTAATGATCCCCGCGGCTCTGAAACCTACGATGGATTCCCTCAACGCTGTTTTCAGCTTCTTCACCAACCAGAAGACAAAAATCGGGTATGGTGCTATGGCCATTGCGACCTTCAGCGGAGAGAGGATGTTCACGCTCTTATCCTTCCAGTGTCCGTGCACTGTAAAGCAGAACCTGGCTTACGGGCTCTTGTACCTGTTCGGACCGGCGCTCGTGCTCTTCATTCTCTGCCTTTTCCTGAGCACGCGCCTTTGGCGCCTCTACACGGGCTGCTGTCTCAACCCCAGAAAACTCTGTCCTCACAGGTAAGGAGATCCTTACAGGTACATGGGAAATTGGGTCAGGTTTTCA
Organism: Heterobranchus longifilis; assembly: GCA_028570985.1. Taxonomy (NCBI): domain Eukaryota; kingdom Metazoa; phylum Chordata; class Actinopteri; order Siluriformes; family Clariidae; genus Heterobranchus; species Heterobranchus longifilis. The sequence continues at coordinate 6,577,985 of JAOVVB010000046.1, forward strand.
GGTCGGGTATCACAACAAAGTGTTGTTATGAAATAGTGGAAAAGGTTGGCACAAATTTAAATGCAAACAAATGTCCTGTGCGTTTTGGATTTCCCTTCACTAGAGTCATATACTGAGCCACGGCTGGGGAGGATGAACTCTTCCCTCACCGAGACCTAACCTCAAATCTAACACCTTTGAGATGAACTGGATCACTTTCTGCATGCCACACCTCCACACCCAAGATTATTGCCTTATCTCACTAATACTCTTGCACCGAAATTCCCCAGAGCCATTCTCTAAAATCTAGTGGAAAGCCTTCCAAGAAGAGTGGAGGTTATTATATCTGAGGGGATTAAAACCAGAGTCTGATGTTCAGGAAGCACAGTTGGGTGTTCACAAATTTTTGGCCTCAATGTGTAGATGAATGTATTTATTGATGCATGAAGGGATCATGTAGGAGGTGGTAGCTGTAGTCTTGTACGGTATGTGTAGAAGATTAAATATTGAAAATATTCACAGTTCATTGCATAATTCTGTCCAAATGATATCATTTGCAAATCAACTTTTGATTACTGATTGCTTTGATTGATTCCTTAATTAATGTACATACAGCACACAAAGTGTGATTCCCCCCCAGGGTATAGTGTTTTTATTGTAAGTTTATTTTTGCTGTTACAGGTGGAACTGCACAGGCTGCTTGTACGTGCTTGTTAGTGTTCTTGTCGGAACGCTCGTGGCACCGATCATGTGGCTGAGCATCGCGTTGCTGAACGGCGTGTTCTACGAGTGTG
>JAOVVB010000046.1:6631131-6643874 GCA_028570985.1 Heterobranchus longifilis
CTACCGATATATTCACCATCTCTCCTCTGAACATGTCCAAACCACCTCAATCTGGCCTCTCTGACTTTATCTCCAAATAATAATAATAATAATAATAATAATAATAATAATAATAATAATATTGTTATGTAGCACATTTATACTTTAAAAATCAGCTCATAATAAAGAGAGAAAAAAAGCACAAATGTTAAGAATTAAAGAACTAAAATAGAATTATAGTTAAAAATGAAACAAGAAAAACTTCCCTGCAAAAAAATATAGTCAAATTCATATTGTATCTTGAATAAGATTACATCAAATTAAATACAAGATAAACTAACCTACTGCATTTATGAAATTAATTCAACTAATTTTAAACATTGAAAATGTTTATTCTATTGGAAGATCAAAAATATATAAATAAATATAAATATATAAATAATTTTATTAATCTTATATTTGATTTATTTTAATGGTATTAGAGGACGTAAATGAATTTGTCTATATATTAAGATTTTATTTATTTTGACATGCCATTTTTTAAATAAATAATATGAGTGACAACTTGAGAACAGAAAATAACAATATGATATAAATATTTATATAAAAGTATGTGAAATCTCATAAACGGTCAATTGTTTGAAGAATACAAAAGACCAGGCTACTGTATGTCAGCCATTTGTTCCATTATTTATGAGCCCCTCAAAATGTGTGTGTATAAAAAAAATGGCTGTAATTCCTGAATGATTAATGCCACACTTTTGTCAAACCCCTTTGAATTAAAGCTGAAAATCCTGACTTTGCTCACATCTTAAGTGTTTCATTTCATATTCAGTGTGGTGGTGTACGGAAGCCAAAATGCCAAAAGAAGAAGTATCTTTGTTCAAAAATTTATGACATGAGTATATATAAAGATTTTGGCTTTTTTCATGTTTTTTTTCCCCAAAATTCCACTTTTATCATCCTCTACCTTATCTCATAAGATATATAATTGAAATTTGCACTGCACAGCCAAATAAAAAGTCATTTCAGGGTCAAATAAGTGTCCTGCATCAATTAAAGAAAACATCTAAGGAGATTTGAAATTACTAGAACTGGTTAAAAATGATCTCAGTTTCTCAAATTATCAAATCCTGATAGGATAATGCCTAAAGACTAATCAGAAAAAAAGGCTTCACTTTGCTAGGGAGCATAAAGATTGGACTTTGGAACAATGGAAAAATGTCATGTGGTGTTGACAGTCTGTGCATCCAGTTTGAGGCTCCAGAGCGATGGGTGTGTGAGGGTAAGAAGGGAAGCGTATGAAGCGATGCACCCATCAGTCACTGTACAAGCCTTGGATCTGGGGTTGCTTCAGTTGCTCAGGTCTAGGATCAGCAACGTTATGTGGCAATAAAATGAAGTCAGCTGACGATCTGAATGTACTGAATCACCAGGTTATCACATCCTTTTACCTGGTGGCACGGGGCATATTCCAGGACTCAGCTTGTGAAAGAGTGCTTCTGGGAGCATGAGGAATCATTTTCACACACGAAACTGGTCACCACATTGTGCAGTACCATCAATGCCAAAGGTAATTTAATGAAATCTTAGAGTATATATCTATACACACACACAGTATATATAAAATAATTTATCATATATTATTATTATATATTAATGATAAAAAAAATTATATATACTTTTTTTGCCTTTATACATTGTCTTATTATCATATCTCAAAATATTAATAAGAGGGAAGTCTGTGATACTCATCAGTCTGTGATACTAGTAAGTTGTGTTTTTTTATTTATTTAATAAATGAAGTGAATTTAAGTAAGTACGTTGTGTTTTTTATTCTAAATTATTAGCAGTAGTAATAGTAGTAGTAGTAGTAATACTACTACTACTAATAATAATAATAATTGATTAGTGTGAGTAACACAACTTACTAGTATGACAGACTGATGCATGTGGTGTATGTTTGGTAATGGCACCAGTAGATGGCAGTCCATAACAGCACCTGACTTACAGTACTCAACTCCACAAATGAAAGAGTTTGGTTTAATTAGGCCGGTTTGACTGATTAACCCTGAATTACATTTTTTATAAAGCATGGTCTTGAGTGCATATAGTTGTTTTATGTCATTTTTATTTTACAGCTTTTCCCTATTTCCTACAAAGGCTAAAATTGTATTTGGTGTTGTTTAACTAGATATCTTACTCTCTTAATCGTTATATATAAAAATACATATGATTATCAGCTGCTACTTCGTGCCATTATTGTATGTTCTTCTTTAAAAAAAAGAATGGTTTGGATCCCTTCCAAAGTGTTTAACAACCTCCAACATGCAGAAAAATAAAAGCAGATGTTCAGGTAAGTAAATATAACACCCAATCAACACCATATAACACCGTACACAAAAATAGCTTTCTTGACATTAGGGACTGTCTCGAAAGATACACAAAACTGTTCACCTCTATTAGAAAATAATGATCATCTGAAAGATGTGCAGCTTTCTGTGTTATGGCATTGGTTTAACTCACACAGGTCTGTGTGTGACAGTTTAATCTGAATGTTTTAGTAATTTGTGCTCTAACACACGACATAAATCATCACTTAATTAATAAAGCTTTTATGAGTCGATTCAGGTGTACTGGAGAAGAAGTAAATATTAATATATTCAGTGCACAGGGACTCCCAAATGACAAGCCATAATTAAGCATGACTATCCTGTTGTGCAGCTTTAGGTGGCCGCTCATTGATTGTGCAAATAAATAGAGGAGTATATAATTGGATACAAAACATAGCATGAGAGTTATAGTAGTAATAATGATGATGATGATGATGATGATGATGCAATATATACTCTAATTGCTTTTTTTTCTAGTTTGGTTGTAAAATATACTTAATTAAAGACATTTAGCACAAAAGGCTTTGAGGTATTACGTATTGCTACGGCATTATACACCAGGTTCAGATGTGACTTTCTGGATTTCTGTCTGTACAAAGTTTCACATGCTTTCTCAGTGTATGTTTGGGTTTGCTCAGGATTCTCTGCTTTCTCTTCAAATTATTAAGGTACGTAGATGGGTATGGGAAAGGCCCAGAGTATTTGGATGATGCCCTGCATGCTCACTCACAGCGTTCCTAGCATAGCCTCCGGGTTCGACAGGATAATGGGCTCACTGAAGGTGAACGAGTAAATAAAGTAAATTGAATAAATGTGTTTCAAGGATGGGCTCTGGACTGACCACCCTGACCAGAGTGAATAAATCATGTATGACTTGCAAGAAAAATGTGCAATCAAACTTACACACAAAAAAAAAAGAAACCAAGAATGAATGCTGATAAATAAGTAAGTAAATAAATAAATATTTACAATGATATAACTTTTACACAAGGAACATTGCATGTATGATCTTATAAGTTTAGGCAGAAAAAAATGAAGTCTCTAGAGACTTTTTCTGATAAGTATGTTTATTTTTTTATAAATATAAAATAAAATAATCACAGGCTAATTTAAACCAACATTCTCAAAACATCGCAAAAAAATTAATTAAGCATTTGGCACTGTAAATTGAATAGTCATAAATATTTCTGATATTACAGATTATTTTACAAAAGACAATAATTACAAATATTTATAATTTTTTTTTATTTTGTTTTATTTTCTTCTACATAGATTTAAAATTCAGTTGTGTTTTTAGTATGAAAATAATAATAATAATAATAATGTGTGTGTTTGTGTGTATAATATGTTTTTATGCATATAATATTGTATCATCATTATTCTTCTTCTTATTATTATATAGTATATGAAAGAAATATATATTGTCCTTTTTTTTATCTATCTAATCCTGTTATTTTCTTTCTGAGTTGTGTCTATATTTGTTACCCCAGTGTGTTCTATAAAACACACACATACTGTATATATAAATAACATACTGCTAACGGTTGGACGGATTAAGGAAGTTTGACTGACATCTTGCCTGACCAATAGCGTCTCAGGAGGAAAAAAACGAAACGAATGTATCGACCAATAGTGTGCGAGGTGGGCGGGGCCTTCGTGTGTCTCGGACTGAATCAGTTCAGCAGGACAGTTTGAAAACACAGCAGCGGATCGGAGAGACGGACGCCGACCGACTTCAGGATCAGATACACCGCGTCTTATCGCCGAGAGGAGAGCGGGAGAGACGCCGCCGGAGGTCCTCCGCGTGCCGGATCAGCGCTGCGCGAAGCCCCGGTGATGGAGGCGCGCGCCGTTACTCCCGCTCTATTCTCCGCTTATTATTGTCCTTTGTCCTAGGCTCGCGCTGTTATTCCGCGTTCCCGACCGGAAGCGCTCTGAGACGGCACGCGTGGGCTCTTTCCTCTCATGCAGCAGCACCAAGATGGAAGGATTTTTTTCCCCCTACAGGATGATGGAGAGTCTGATTGCGCAGTGCAGCAGCACAGTGGAGATCTGCACTGGGCTTTGGATCTGATCATGATTGCCTGAGTGCTCGTACTGACTTACTTAGCTTTAAATCTGGTTTGCGTCACAACACAATCCCATCTTCTTCGTCGTCGTTGTGATCTGCGAGTCGGAGTGGACGGAGCGGTGTGAAGCCGCTCTCCGGTCGGTCCGCTCCAGATGAGAGGCAAACAGTATCAGCAGATCAAACCTGCAGGACCTCGAGAGACCGACGCTGACTATGGGAGGAAACTCAGAACGTACCAGAACCCTGTGAAAATAATCGACCAGCCCGGCATCGTGATGAAGGTGCTGAGGAGGAAGCGGATTATCTTATTCGTGGCCTATTTCCTCCTGCTGGTTCTGACCATGCTCAATCTGGCCAACTACAGATGGAGCAAAGAGCCGCAGCAGTGCAGCCACCAGCTGAGGAGCACCACGTACCAGGGCCGCTCGGACATCCGGTTCCTTTACAGACCCGCTCTGGTTAAGAAGCGCCAGCTCGTTTACGTCTTGACCACGTGGCGATCCGGGTCCAGCTTTTTCGGCGAGCTGTTCAACCAGAACCCTGACGTGTTCTTCCTGTACGAACCCATGTGGCACATCTGGCAGAAGCTCTACCCGGGTGATGCGGTGTCTCTTCAGGGTGCAGCGAGAGACATGCTGAGCTCGCTGTACCGCTGCGATCTGTCTGTATTCCAGCTGTATAACAGCCCCGGGGGCAAAAACATTACCTCTCTTGGCTTGTTTGGGGCCACGCTGAACAAAGTGATTTGCTCGTACCCGCTGTGTTCCGCGTACAGAAAGGACGTGGTGGGAATGGTGGACGACAAGGTGTGTAAGAAATGTCCGCCACAGAGCCTCCGTCTGCTGGAGGACGAGTGTCTGAAGTACAACACTATCGTTATTAAAGGGGTGCGCATTCTGGACGTCAACGTCCTGGCACCTCTCATGGAAGACCCCTCGCTGGAGCTAAAAGTCATCCACTTGGTGAGGGACCCCAGGGCCGTGGCCAACTCCAGGATCAAATCCAGGCACGGACTGATCCGAGAGAACCTGCAGGTGGTCAGGAGTCGGGATCCCAAACTCCGCCGGCTACCGCTCGCAGACGCCGCGCATAAAACGAACAAAAAGGACGGCGCCGACTACCACTCTATCGGGGCCATGGAGGTGATATGCGATAGGACCTACAGGACCTTGAGGACGGCGTTGAACCCTCCCAGCTGGCTGAAGGGAAAGTATCTGGCAGTGCGCTACGAGGACCTGGTGGAAAATCCGGTAAAAGTACTTCGTCAGGTTTACCGCTTCGCTAACCTCAGCGCCAATCACGACGTCGAGTCGTTCGCCCTGAACATGACTAACGGGACAAACTCGTCCTCCAAGCCGTTCATCGTGTCATCCAGGAACGCCACGTTGGCGGCGAGCGCTTGGAGGACTCTCCTGAGCATCCAGCAGATCAAACAAGTCGAGGATTACTGCCACCAGTCCATGTCCGTGCTGGGCTACGAACGCGTAAGAACAGCCGCCGAGGCTAAAGACTTAAGCAAGTCCTTACTGACTGCATCCAAACTGTGATGCTAACCTCTCACCAAAGACCTACAAAAAAAAGTTCATTTGAATGATTGTTTTTTCGTTGTAGCTCGATAACTGTGGAGCTTTATTTTGTTTCAGTGTTTCATTGAGGGATTTGACATGCCTCATAGGAATGTACTGTTTTATTATTATTATTATTATTATTATTATTTCAGATGTGAAATTATAACGCTGCCATGGCTTTTCTAAGTGGATTGATTATGTATGTGTATGACAAACTGCACCATGACTTGAATATGAGATGAGCCTTGATGTTATGTGAAACACGTGTCTTGCGTCGAAAATGCTTTAGTTTTTTTATTTTTTATTATAATTTGTTGATTTTTTTTTCTCTCTTTGGGATGTTTATGATGTTCATTTAAAGTTTGTTTGCTCACTTTTAACGGGAAAAAAAAAAATGCAAAGGAAAACGTGAAAACCAGTCGAAGCTCTCGTTTGTGAAGCAGGTGATGCTGTTTAGTTAGTGCAGGATGCTCTCAGAGACAATCATTAAAGTGCTCTGTAATGCCTTTTCTCCGTCTCTTTGGCCTGCATGTCTGTTTCCAGAAGACTCCGGGTGCTCGTTTTTTTGTTTGTTTTTTTTTTCTCTCTCAAAACTTCCTGTCGACCTAATGTCTCATTCTGCTTTAATACTTCTCCAGTCTTACTATGGCCGTTGATGTTCGCAGCTAGAAGAACAAACCTTCTAACTCACTCTTGCAGCAATTGTAAGATATTATCCTGACTAGTCAGTATTTTCAATAGTCTGAAATGTGAGTTTTTAGAGTAGATTTAAACTAACACATTATTCTCTGTCCCACTTTTCCCCCCTCTTTATTCTCCTCTTATTGCAACTCCATACAATTATAGCATTTAAACCTATTTCTTCAAAGCTCATGTGACTCTAAGTAGTGGTTTGGCCTTGAACAAAGCTCCTCTCTCTCTCTCTCTCTCTCTCTCTCTCTCTCCCGTTTAGTTTAACAGTTTTGTAGAACATGTGAAGAACGTGACTGTGTGCCTTCTGAGATATCAGAAATAAATAGCCAGGCTTGTTTTAGAGCACTAAAGAATGTGTTTAGAATGCATGGCCTTTTCAGAAACAGCAATGCATATTTAAATGCAGTGCAGATATCGGCTAAACACGTGCTTATGAGCCGGGAGTCTGTGTGTGGTTCTGCTTTTTAGATAAGCAAAAGACGTCAGTCCTGAACATGAAGTCCTAAACATTGCTCTGTCCACTAATGATTCCAATCACAGAAACATTTGAAACTTGAACTGGAAGGAATTTGATCTGGGAATAAAGTTGTATTAGGGCAATAAGTAAAGAATAAAACATTTTAGAGCATGCTGTTACAGAATACTTTTTATCAAAGAATGTTTTAACTGAATGCATCAAACTCAGCGTGTGTGTTTTTTTAAACAACACATCATGAAAGGTTTTATTCTTTTGTTAGCAAGATTTATAATTGTGCTTAGTTAACAATCAGCGCATAACTTTGATCCGTTTATGGTTAGATTTGACATATGGTTAGTTATTGTTTGCTGTTATGTTATAGCAGTTATTAACACTCACTCCCACACCCTTTTTGTGAAGTCTTTGAAAACTTACATACACTTGGTACTGGAGACTCCTTCCACAGACATCTAATTTCAAAAATATTTGTAAAATCAACAATTATAGGTTTTAACATGTTTTTTTTATTAATAGGTTTATTCTTCTTCTTCTTCTTCTTCTTATTATTATTACCTATATAATAAAAAAAATCTATATCTTCTTGACAATCAGAATCAAGAATATAATATGTGGTGTATGTAAAAAGAAAAAATATTTTTTTTGTAGAGTTTTTCTCTTGTAGTATGACCAGAGTGACAGTTATTTCCAGAATAGTGAACTGGTTTCAGTGATATTTTTGGAAAAGTTTATTTCTTCACAAATAAAGGAACGCAGGCTGACCAACCATATACACACAAAAACCTTTGAGATGTTTGTAGGGAAAATAATTGTGCATAACGTTTATCTATTCATGGTTAAATTTGATGTTGTGGAACGTCTGTAAAACCAGTTAGTTATTGTTGACTGTTATGTTATAGCAGCTATAAACACCCATTCCAACACTACATACCCCTGGTACTGGAGACTCCTTCCACAGGCGCCCAATTTCAGAAATATTTGTCGAATCAACAATTATAGGTTTTAACATGTTTCTTTTTTAAATTAATATGTTTATTATTAGTCTTATAAATGGTTAAGGCGTTGGACTACAGTTTTGAACAGGATTTAACATGTTTTTAATAGGTTGATTATTAGTCTTCATAACATATTATAACCAGCACAACCTATATAAAAGATAAATCAATGTCTTATGAGCAATCAGAATCAAGAATACAAATACAGCATGAAGTGCATGTAAAAAAACATGTAAAATCAATTTTTTTAATTTTAAGATTTGTAAATACAGTGAAAGTTATTAGAGAATGGTTGTAATGATATTTATAGAAAATGATATTTCTTCACAAATGCAGGAACGCGGGCTGGCACTCGTCTACTCTAAACATAAACACACGAGAGCTTACATAACCTTCGAGTGGTTTGTAGGGAAAATCATTGTGGTAAATGAACTCCTGATGCACAACACACAGAAATAAATCAAATAAGAGGATGACTCAACACTCCAGCACGTTTTATTTCCTCGTGTCAGTTGCACTGCTTACATGCTGCAAGCGTCAGCTGGGAAATTAAATTGTGGTGTTGAGTATAGAAGTGGGCGGGGTGTGTAAGGTAAGAGGCGGTCCCTGTGTGCATACTACTACTACTACTAATAGTAATAATAATGATTATTATTATCTTTTAAGATTTTTTTTATTTGATTTAATAATTGGTGTCTGGAAGCAATGTACTGTAGTACGCAATTATATATTTGTTTAAAAAAAAAAACAGTTTAGTGACCAAGTTTTAGTTTCGTGGTTCACACAAGAGGTTAAAGGAGGACACACACCTTCTGTGCATTAAGTCTGGAAGCACATTAGGTTATATAATTTCCCCAGAGAGTCGGTTTTCGAGCAAAAATGGAAAGTCATTACTGCAAAGTGATCAAGTCGCCACCATATGTTGTTTTCCATGAGGAATTGGGAAAACATGCACTTGCTGAGAGACGGAGTTGTCTTTGGCTGGCCTTATTGCAGAGGTGCACATCTGTCGGAAACGTCCCTGGTGCTGTCGAGATTAAATCATAAGGGTAATGCTGGGGAGATTAAAAGTAAAAAAACAAAAAAACAAAAACACACTAAATAACTAAAAACACAAGACTAATTAAAAATGATTAAACTTTTTAAACTGTTAGAGTGAAAAAAATAATACATTAAAGACAAACAGTTATGTTTAAGGTAAATGCTACTGAAATATCTATAATTAATCATTTCACAGCTCATATTTCTGCACTACACTCAAAGCCATTTTTGATTTCCTGTTTATACGGGATAAACAGTGCACTCTTACTTCTATCCAGAGCTTAATCAGCGTGTGCAGCTCGCAGTGTCAATAAGAGTCTGAAATTTATTATTGATCAGCTGTTGTGGGCAAAGACAACCAGTCACTCGGGGAAAGACGAGTGGACGAGGGTGATGAAAATATTGCAGAAAGATATTAAAGCCGGTGAGCAGCTCTGTATCTCTGCTGCGATCGATCGATACACCCCGCAGGTGCGGTTTAAGCTCCCGTCAAGCTTGTTAAAGCTTTTAGGATTAGATTTTTCCCTTCTTCTTTTTCTTCTTCTCCTTCTTTTGGAGTTGCTACAGGAAGGACATAAAGTTGCACCTGGAGGACATTCCAGCACTTGCAGGAAGCAGCAGGAATCGCTTCAGGAAAACCGCAAGCGTCCACGTTCTTTCTGAAGTGAAGAGTGCGCAGGTGACGTCTGCAGCAGGAGCCAGAAGGACGGCACGCCGTAATCACCGGCTGCCTCGGGGAGTTCTCGCTACTTTGAAGTGTTTCGACGCATGACGCTGCTGTAAAGCACCTCAGCCAATGAGCTTAAAGGGTTATGAGGAGATGACAAGTCATAAATCAGATTTAAAGCCTCTGTGAGTTTGTTCCTTGCTTTAGGGTAGAAGAGAGAGAGAGAGAGACGATCCAGAATGTGATTCCATCGTTGCTGTTTTTGGCACTCAGACGTGCGCTGGATGTCTTTCCCTGTCACAGTTTATTAAACTATATGAGCCATTGTAAGTTTCTTTCATATTTTAGAGTAACGGGATCCATTAATGGACTGGGAATGCATTTAAATACTGTACACTCAGTCCCTACCTAATATACGGTACCGGTTTATAAGTGCTGAGTGAAAACTTTCACAGGTAAAAAATAAAAAGGAAAAACATGAAACAACAGGCAGTGGTGGCCCAAGTGCCGGGGTGCTGAGCAGAAGGTCAGGGGTTCAAGCCCCAGCACGGTCAAGCTGACACTGTTGAGCTCTTGAGAAGCGCCCTTAACTCTCTCTCGGTCCTGTGGTTCTGTATCATAGCTGACCCGGCATCCTGACCACAGCTTCCTAACAAGCCAGGGATATGTGAAGAAAAGATTTTCACTGTGCTGTGACATACTGTACAGTATATGTGACAAATAAATGCTTGTTCTTTTTCCTTCTTAAAAGAAAATAGACTAAAGCAGTGATGTAATTTTCCAGTGAATATAATTTTATTTATTTGTTAAGCAAAATCCCTTTTGAATAAATACAATAGTCACCATTGGCCTTCACGGTCCATAGTTGGACTGCAGATGTTCCTGGATGGATGGATGAAAAACCCTGTTCAAATGTTAAAAAAAAATACTCATGGAAATAAACAAATCTTGTCAAAAAATCACGATAGCAAATAAAATCACACAAAACGTAAAAATCATACAAGAATGAATGAAAATAACAGAAACATTTGTAAAAATCATAAAATTAAACCAATTACAGAAGGGAGAAAAATCTGGTGAAAATGAATGGATTGTGGAAAAAAAAACACAGAAGTGCAAAAAAAAAAAAAAATAAAAAAAATAAACAGTATATTCTTTATTACGAAAAGTGATGAAAACACATGCATTTCACAGATTATGTTTTTCCACATGCATTTCCAGTACGAGGTGGCACTGCTTAGTGGTTACCACTGTCGCCTTGTACCTCCAGGTTGCAGGTTTGAGTCCCTCCCCGGATCTGTGTGCATTCTCCCCGTGCTTGGTGGGTTTCCTTCTACAGTCCAAAGACATGCAGATTAGGCTAATTTCCTGTTCCCAATTTCCCCGTGGTTGTGTGAATGAGCATGAGAGTGTGTGTATAGTATATGTGTATGACCTGTGATGGATTGTCACCCCGTCCAGGGTGTGCCCCGCCTCCTGGTTGGCTCCTGGGATCTGGACTGGGGAAGTATTTTGGGATATGCTCCAGGCCCTTTCATGACCCTGTATACAGGATGAAGCAGTAAAGGTGATAAATGAGTGAGTTACAGTACACTCCTCTGTACAAAAGTCAGGTCCATAATTATCTGGACAGTGATGCAATGTTTCAATTTTTGCTCACCACATTGTATTTGATGTAATTGAAGTGTAGACTTTTTAGCTTTTTTCTAGAGTTTAATGAAAACACTGCATTAACTGCATAGGGTTTTATAGTATTTGTATTTTTATATGATTTCATCCGGTCAAAAGTATTTCTACAAACATTAATATTAGGATTATTTTTAAAGAAGTCTGGAACCCATGACCAGGCCGAGGTCTTTACTTCAGCTGTTTTCAGTTTCTGCTGGTTTGTGGGTCTTTCTGCTTCCGTTTGGTTTTCAGTAAAAAGCACGCTCAGTCGGATTAAGGTCATGGACTGGATTTACCCTTTAAGAACATTCCGTTTCTTTGCCTTGGGGTGCTTTCGCAGTATATTTTGGGTCATTATCCATCTGTACTGTGACATGTTCTGCTATTTATTTATTTATTTTTTGCATTTGCCTGACTCTCAGCAGTAGAGCTCTATACACTTAAGAATTCATCCTGCTACTTCTATCAGCAGTCACATCATCCATATCCACGGTGACCCAGTTCCACTGGCAGCCGTACATCCTCATACCATAGCACTGCCTCCACCATGTTTGACAGATGATGTGCTGTTCTTTGGAACATGAGCCCTTTGTTTCCTTCTTCACACTCTTCTCTTCCAATCATTCTGGTACAAAATAATCTTTTTTAGTTTTAGAAGGTCTAATCAGGTCTTTTAGTAGTGTTACCTTTCGTTAGTGTTTCCTGTACATTCACTGTAGACGTTCATGATAATATGCCAACCTCCTCCAGGGTGTTCTTGACCCAGCTAGATGCTCTGAAGGGATTTTTCTAAATGTTATAGATGTCAGATGAGTGTTTCTCTAGTTGTGGCACGGTGGTGTAGTTCGATTCCTGGCCAGGCTTGATTCCCGTCTCTGTGCATGGAGTTGGCATCTTCTTTCCGTGCTTGGTGGGTTAGACCGGCAGAGTAGGTTAATTGGTGTTCCCCAAAAAATTGCCTGTAGTGTGTATGTTTGTGTGATCTGCGATGGATTGGCACGCTGTCCAGGGTGTACCCCTAAGCCTCCTGGGATAGGCTCCAGGCCCCCCATGACCCTGAATACAGGATAAATTGGTATAGACGGTGTGTGAGTGTTTCTCTGTTAGAAAGCTTTCAACATAGAGTAGAGTTAGTAGTTTTAATAATAAAAACATGTTTACCAGCCTAAAGAACCCTTGAAGAACCATTATTT
>JAOVVB010000046.1:6643974-6646474 GCA_028570985.1 Heterobranchus longifilis
CCAACTCCAGATGTGAGCACAGGATATGATGCAGCTTTGTGAAGGAAGTCTGGATCCGATTGTCTTTTATCACACACACACTCACACACACAAGCACACACACACACATGTACACACACGTACACACATACAGATAAAAGAAAGAAAGAAAGAAAGAAAGAAAGAAAGAAAGAAAATGTGGAGTAGATGAGAAAACAATGAAAGAAAAAAAAGACAAAGTATGATGAGTTAAAATATTATATACTGGACATGGACATGTTGCAATACAAATTTATTACACAATACTTTTACACAAAAATCTGCCCGTCCATCTGCACCAGAAGATCTAAATGTTGAGCTCCAGAGATTATGGAGATTCTGAGGTCGACAGCACGAAGCTGCCGCGTTCAACGTTCAAGTTTACAAAGTCGATATCGTGTGAATGCGCCTCTGTTAGTGATCACGGCTAACAGAGAAAGCCAACACGTAGACCCAATTAGACACGTGATGGATGTCATGGGAGTATTCTTCCTGTGGGGCAGCACGAAGTTGGACAGAGTGTCCGGTTGTCCTGGTCATCTTCTTTTGTCTAACTGATCCCAGTGATGCTCTAATGGTGAAACATCTGGCGAAAAGTCTGGCCATGGTGACACACCAATGTTGTTTCGATGCAGAAAATCCATGTTGGCCCCGGTGATCTGAGGATGTGCGTTCTTAGTAAGTCATTACTGCACTGTTCAGCAATTAACTTTCCTCTAATGTCTATAAGACCTGTGCGGCTGTTTGCTGATATTCCTCCTCACATATGCTTCTGTCACCAAAACGGTCAGAATGAACATGTGGATCTGCAAAATATTCATCACGGCCAGGACAGTGCACTCGTACCGTAACAGTACAAGATTTGCCGGTGGACAAAACACATCGCTAATCAGCCAATAGCTGAATTTAAGAAGGAAGCGATAAGGAGAAAGAAAGTGAAAATTTAGGTGTGAACTAACAAATGAGCGAAAGAAGGAAAAGAAAAAGAATAAACGAAAAACGGGAGGAAAAAGAAGGGTGGAAAGAGGAAAAAGAAATAAAAAACTAAATATAAAAGAGAAAGAAAGAAAATATAATAAGAAGGTAAAAAAAAAGGAAAATCCACAAAGGATGAGTGAAAATATATCAAAGAAATAAAAAACAAGAAAACAAGGACTAAAGGAAGAAGAAAGAAAGAAAGAAAGTAAGAAAGAAAGAAAAATTAAACCTTTGCAGTTAGAGGTTTTGGGTTAAAAGGGAGAGAGACCTTGTGTTACAGTTGAGAGCAAAAGTTTGCACCCCCCCACAGTGTCTGTAATTAAAAAGAATGAAAATGTATGATTACTGAAAGAACTGTCCAATACAATATACGGTGTGAACAAAGAAAACAAGCAAACATTGCTAGGAAGATAAATTTAAATGTAGTTGCATCTTACAACAATAATTCAATCTAAACAAGAAAACTCATGGCTGGGAGAAACTGTGACCAGGAATAAATAGTTACCAAAGATGAAACAAATGACTAACAGAAAGATGTGGTAATGTCATTACATACCCTCATTGGTCTTGATTTTAATCACCATTTTGTTATAAATGATGATGTTAATGATAAAAAGTCCAAAAATATAAATAAAATACTATTGAAAATGAATAACATCAGCGTTCAACTGGTACAAAAAAAAAAAGAACTTGTTCAACTTAATATAAAAAAGAAGAATGTCTAAAAGCACTGATTTACAGGAGCATGACATTGATTCTTTGATTTAGTTTTTTTTTAATCAAGGCTGCAGAGTTAATTAGATCTCCAGAGCAAGCAACAGCTTCAAAAGCAATAAAACCAGCATAATCATTAGTTTTAACTCATAATGGTCCTCGATTAGCCTCGATGGTTGAGATGATGTGTGTTATGTACAGTGATGGAAACAGAGCTCTGCAATAAATGAACCCATAACTAATATATAACTGTAGAACATATTAACACCGTCCCTTCTTCTTTTTCTTCTAAAGGAAATCTGCGTTCTGATTGGTTAGAAGCTGCTGATTCATTTTCTTTAACAGCAGCTCTGACAGGTTTATATAAATAATTCAGTTTCAATTCGATGACATTTCTATAGTAACTGCTTATTCACTAATAAAATAAAATAAAATATGTTTAAACTGCTAAGATGTTACAAAATATTTCAAGATTCAAGATTTTTATTGTCATATACAATAAAACAAGGAGGTGGAAGGGCAGTGAACAATAAAATTACAGGAGATAAATATAAATAAGAAACAAACAAACAAACAAAAAAAAGTAGAATAGAATTAAAAATTTACAGTGTAAATGGTATGTGGTAAATGGTTTATGGTATTGAAATGTTGTTGTTGGTCTTTCGACTGCTTCCATTGAGGGGTCGCCACAGCGGACCATCTGACACACACACAACACCTTGGCACAGGTTTTACGCCGAATTATAGATATAGGTATAAAGCACTTCAGTCCAGTGCTGTTATTGGAAAT
>JAOVVB010000046.1:6651474-6655696 GCA_028570985.1 Heterobranchus longifilis
TCTCTCTCTCTTTACACAGCCTGTCTGTGATTTTATCTTCTGTGTGTGTGTGTGTGTGTCCTTGACTTCAGAACGTCTTCTCATGGCGCTCTGTCTAAGATTAGATAAGAGACTCTCATGACACCCAGACTGTAGCACAACAATATGACACATTTCTTTGTAACAAATGTTCTGCTTCTAAACTTGTCTACGGGGCGTTCGAGTCAAGCTGGGACTTTTTGGGAAATTTCTGCTGAATGAAGGCGGTTAACATTTACAAAATACTTCAAGCGCAGTATGGTGATGAGACTCTCAGCCGCAGTAAAACATCTGAGCAGTGGAAATGTTTTAAAGTTGTACGTGAATGACGGTCCCGGCCGAGGTGGCTCGGAGCAGTCGTGAACATTTTGCGCCTGAAGAGACGCGTCTGTGTGTGTGTGTTTGAACTGTACACACACTCATTCACCTCCTCCACTTTACACATTACAGGAACTTGGCTGGGTGTTATTGCCATGTCCCCTGTACAGTCCTGACCTCGATCCAAAACATTTCCACATAGAGTTCCTGGCCGGCGTTTCAAATCTACTGAGAAAACGTTCTACCTTGATGGTGTCCAAGCACTGGTGAAACACTGGAATAAGTGCATTAGTGTATCAGGGGATTACATAGAGAACGAAAGGGAGTTTTTACTCTCAGAATTGTGTTCTGTTATTCTGTACAATCAAAAGTCCCGCTTTGACTTGAACGGACCTCATATTCACCTGAGACTGTAATTGCTACTGTATTGACAACAACCCTGCTCCACTCTTCTGGGAAGGCTTGCCACTAGATGTTAAAGTATGTGTGTGTGTGTGTGTGTGTGTGTGGAGTTGTGTTCATTATTGAGCTCAGGTGCTGATATCTTGATGTCAATCCTCCAGTTCATCCAGTTCATCCCAAAGTTGATAGTTCAGTGGTGTTGAGTTCAATCAGGACACTCAAGTTCTTCCACTTGAACACACTCTTAACACACCGTGGCTGGCACTGTGGATCTGACAGGGTTTGGATCTCAGTTGCTCTTAGTGTCAGAGACGTTCCAGCACACAGAGGTGTCGTGTACAGCTGTGTGGTTTAGACTTAATGGCAGGAACAACAATATATGTGGTGTGATGGTCAGGGGTGCACATACTTTTGGCGTTATAGTGAATGTAGAAAAGAAACAATCAGCTGTTGGTCATCAGTGTGAATGCAGGGTAATAATACAGGTTTTAAAGAGACACTAGATATACAGATAGATAGATGTGAGGATGCTGTGGAACATGTCTGTGAAATTACTCACTGTTTTTGAAGTGCATTCTTGAGAAATGATGTCAGCACTTCCTATGATCTCATTACAGACACACACAAGATGGAATGTGTGAGGGGGTTTCACCTCTGTATGGTTGCTGTGTGGTGATATAACTGTTATTGCCCTGAGGTTATGTGTATTTACTCAGTGTTTTATTCCTCTCACACCACAGCACGCGGACGATCATCACATTTTTCATTTATTTATAAACTGCTTTAAAGGGTTGATGTTGTGGAACGTTGGTGAAACTGGTTGATTCCTTCCTTTCCTGTTCTCTCTTACGTTGTAGCAGCATTCCCTCGATCCCTCACCGGCCCCTCTTTACTGTCTCTAAGTTCATAAATGAGCAAATAATCACAGTTTGTTATTAGAGACGGGAGAATCATTTCAGTTATGACAAGCACTTACTGTTGAGTTGAGTTTTGAGACTTTGGAGCTGTTTGAGGCACTTTTAAAAAAAAAAAATCCTACAGGTGGCGCACTCTGAACTATTCACACACCGGCATCCTGTGATGTAGGAGTGAATGATTCGCTAAGTTTGTTTAGAAATAATAAATACGGCAGATGACAGAGATACGCGCTGCTCAGGAACAGTGTAGCTTTGTGTTTGATTTAATTTGAAGTTAGTTTGTATTGTTTAAATGCGGCACTTGGTTTTTAAAGTAAAAAAAAAAACATCATAAGATGTGTTTAAGGAACGAGCTACATTTAATTACTCATGTTCAGTTCAGGTGTAAACTTGATGTTGTATGTGGCTCCTTGGTCCTGGAAGAACGTCGTTTGGTTTCACCGTGTACTGAAGTGTTTATTACTGTGGGTGAGAAGTGCAAAACAAAATAACACATTCATAAACAAAATAACAAAATGAAAACAACATCAGAAATCAGAAAACACAAGGACAATTCAGTCAAACCGTAAAGGGTAGGTACTGTATAGTTTGTGAATGAAATTCTTATCGCTGATTGGAAGAGACATCTGTCACTCAAGACATACAAGAAGTACCGTCAAGTGAAGTTACATTTGGAAATTTGTTTCTGGATATGTCGTTGTGTTTTATGATTTGTTATTTAGTTTTTTAGTTTGTTGTTTTGTTTTTCTGATTTGTTATATTGTTTTCATTTTTATTTTGTTTTCAGTTTTTTTTTTTATTTGTTTTTCTGATTTGTTATTTTGTTTTCATTTTGTTATTTTGTTTTCATTTTGTTATTTTGTTTTTGTTTTGTTATTTTGTTTTGCACTTCTCGGCCACTGTAGTATACGGCTGACATGACAATAAAAGCTGACTTGACTTGACTACATGATATAACCTATGTATGTAGTACATCTGATATATAAAAGTTTAATTAAAAAAAAGTGCAAAGATGTCTAGGTAATATATATATATATATAATTGACTGTTTTCTGTATTGCTTGACACTGAGGTAAATATATTTAAACTATTTGTTTTTAAGTTTTCTAAGTTAATAGTGACATTTAACCCTTGTTTAGTGTGCAGTCTGACAAGCAGTCGGGTTTTCAGTCTTTCTTAGATCATTTAGAAAGAAAAAATGTAAATGTAATTATTACTATATAATAAAACTTATTAAAAAGGTCTGTATCTTTCTAGACACTTTATTGTTCTAAGTCTCATAAATATCCTTAAAACTGTGTTACACACACTGTTTGTACCTTTAGGGTTTTATTTATTCAAACTCCACAGAGAACCCCTGGGCGCTTCATTGCGCATGCGTCGGATCCCGCCTGCTGATTAGCGCACGGAGTTTCAATTGGCGTCCAATCAGATGACACAGTGGGCGTGGCCTACAGGGTCCGTCCCCCCCCTCCCAAAGTACAGAGTGTTTAACACCGCGGTATTGAGTTTGTGCGCGCGCGTGTATTAGTGTTTCATTTCTTTTCTTTCATCATATTTAATAAAACACACACACACACACTCTGGGGTGTGAAGTAGCGCTGAGAAACACGGCGGTGTGTGTAGTGTATAGGTGTGTGTGTGTGTTTTCAAGGTAATAAAGAGAGAAACGTGCCGCGCCCTGAGCCGCGCGCGCACACACACACACACACACACACACATCACTTCCTCTTGCGCAGGTAAACCTGACACACACAAACACACACACACACACCGGTAGACTGTCCGGAGAGAGAGAAGTTTTTGTGGTTAATTCCGGGAGGTGATGGAGTGTGTGCAGGACAGGTGAGACACACACACACACACACACGGGTGAGTGCACGAGCGGTTCATCTTTATTCTCATCTTATTATAATAACACTGTGTTCTCTCTGTGTGTGTGTGTGTGTGTGTGTGTGTGTGAGACTGTCGACTTCTAACCCGAGTAAGAAAAAGTAAATCGCGCGCGTGTGTATGTGTGTGTGTGTGTATGTGTGTGTGTGTGTGTATGTGTGTGTGTGTGTGTGTGTGTGTTACCTGTCCCATTGACCTTTAGACAGTGTAACGAAATGTGTTTAAATAAATAAACGAAACCTTCTAATGAGAGAGAGAGAGAGAGTTCTGATGGTCCAGTTAAACCCAGAGGTGTAACAGGTTCCTCTCACACCGCCGGGGTGCACAAACTTATTCCACAGGAGCTCAGAGGGGTTCGGATCGGGACAGTGCTGAGGTCTGATGTTCTGAAGCGCAGAGCTTAGACCAGTGATCGAGTCCAAGTCCTGTCTTTATGACCAGGGCAGATAACACACACACACACACACACACACACACACACACACACACAGTCTGAGCTGCTCCCCTCAGTGCACATTTATTTTCGGTAATAAACTTACACAAGTCTGTTTAAACCTTATTAATTAATCTTTGATATTTTTATTTAAAAAAATACCAGTCGTCTCTCAGTCTGTCTCTTTGTCTGTATCTCTTTCTGTCTGTCCGTCTGTCTCTCAGTCTGTCTGTCTCTTTGT
>JAOVVB010000046.1:6657230-6670256 GCA_028570985.1 Heterobranchus longifilis
AAGACAAAGAAGCTGTTAGTGGACTTTAGTACAAAGCAGGAGAGGAACTACCAGACCCCCATCATCAACGAGAGCCAAGTGGAGAGTCCTTTCACATCAACACTGTGGTGAAAAAGGCCCAGCATCATCTCTACCACCTTAGACACTTGACAGACTTTAGACTGCTCTCCAAGGTGCTTAGGAACTTCTACTCCTGCACCATATAGGTCATCCTAATGGGAAACATCACAACCTGGTTTTGGAACAGCACCATGCAGGACAGACAAGCTCTACAGAGGGAGAGACGAGCTCTACAGAGTGTGGTGCGATCAGCTGAGCGCATCATCTGCACCAAGCTCCCTGAACTGCACTCAATCTACAGCAAACGATGTTGGACCAAGGCAGGGAAGATCGTGAACGAGCTCAACCACCACAAAAATGGAATGTTCTCTCTGTTGCAGTCAGGAAAGAGCTTCCGCTCCTTGAAGGCCAACACAGAGAGACTGAGGAGGAGCTTCTTCTCGCAGGCAATACAGACTCTCAACCACAACACCACATAGGATTTAACACTCTGAACTGCTTCCTCACAAACAATCTCACTACACACCACGTTGCTCATCACACATATTCAGTACATATGGCACACTTGCACATTTTGCATACCACAGAACTGTGAAATTTGAACTGCGACCTTTGCACATTATTCTGCACATTCTGCTCATTGTCTTGCCCATAACTGAACATGGTTCTACATTCCACTTTAACCCTTCTGTATTTTATTATATTGTTTAATATTCCTAATTTATTCTATTATTTACATATTTTATCATCTTATTATTTGTACATAATGTAAATGTAAAATTATTTTTACAGCTAAAGTTTTTTTTCCATATTTTTCTACATTTCTAATTTGTAAAAATTCTCTTATTTTATGATAAAACTTTTCTTTTTGAAAAATTTTAGGTCATCAGCAGTCGTATAAGCATTTCGCTTCATATCATACTGTGTATGACTGTTTATGTGACAAATAAAATTTGATTTGATTTTTGATAAACAAAAAAAAACAGATGTATGTCAGTATATATTATAGTGTAAACTTAAACTGTATTATTTAAAAATTGTTTTATAGTGAGTGTAGATATGTAATGGTTGAACAATATATCAGATACAATTTTGTGTAATGGTTGTAGTTTATAATGAATGTAAAATGTATCTGTTTGGTTATAATCTTTGTAAAGTATGGTAGTTTTGTAACAAATGCCAAAGTGTATATAATGTTTGTAGTTTTGTAACAGTTGTAGAGTACATAATCTGTAGAGTGTTGTAGCACCGTAACGGAGTTTCAAGCATATTGGCTCTGCCGTACTTTTCTGTTCTATGTGAAGTTTTTTTTCCCACCTTTAAAACTGACAGTTGCTTTTGGACCAACCGGTTCACTCTGTATGTGTGTTTTTCTGTTTCACTGTGACCTCAGATGAGGTGCGTGTTTCCTGACACATCATTTTCCGCTCTCTGTTCAGAAGGTCAGGAAGTAAAAGTGCCAGTCCTGTGCATGCCGCGCAGTGACTAACACGTGCCGTTTAACACTGAGTTCATCTAGCCCTTACCTTATATGGTCCTGGCTTTGGACTGTTTCCTGTTCATGTGTGTTGAGCAAGATTTTCTGGATCGGATTTTAAAATCGTAATGATTCATACCTCATGTTCTCTTGGTCGTGGTGGTTGCCTGCAGTACTCATTTCTAAAAATGAAAAAGGGAGCGAGGGAGTCTGTTAAGACTGGAGGAAAGAGATGAAACTGTCAGTGAAGTGTTTCTGTAGCAGCTGTGAGGGCCGGGCTGAGAGGGGTAAAGCACAGCAAACGGCCAGATGGATTTGAGATGAATAACTGTGAAGAGAACAGATACTAGTTATGGTGCTGCGAGCGCAGGCGTGTAGATGAGGCTGATGTGCTGCGCTAAACTGTATACCTGATATACTATTGTTCATTGCCTTCAAAAAACAAGCTAAATAAATGCTTTTGAGCAAACAGCCACACTCCTTTTTTTCTGCTGGTGCTGGTGATATGTTTCTGAACTTCTGCTTTGGGGTTGTCAGTAGGGTAAAGAGAGGTTTAATGGTTTAAACAATGCTAAAATGTCAATGTTCACAAAGAGCTCTAAGACCTTAAACGGGTACAGTGACATGAACATCATAAAGGAAATGTAATATTTTGAAAGCATCATGGTATCTGAGATGATGTTTTTTTTGTACCTTATAATGCAATGCATTTTGAAAAATTTGAATATGGTTTGTCTTTCAGCTGCTCCCGTCATGGAGACGCCACAGATCAGCACAACAACTTGGCACAAGTTTTACACTTCCTGACGCACTGCATCCAGTGGCTGGGGTTTGGGCATCGGCTGGGAATCAAACCCCGGACTTCCACATGGCAGGCAAGAAACCTACCATTAAGCCACCAATTTAAATATTGTGGAAAAACCTAATTTTATAAAAAAAAAAAAATAATAAAAATAAATAAAATAAAAAATTAAGCTCTCATACAGTATATCCTGGATTTTTATTATTACAGATTACAGCTCCTAAAAAAAAAAAAAATCCATTATCTCAAAATATAAAAATATATCATTTTTTGTTTGTGTCATTTATTATTCATACAGTATACATAATGCGTATCTCATAGTTTATTTTAGTACACACATGGGGAAGACTGCTGACTTTGCAGTTGTACAGAAAACCATCATCAACACTCTCCACAAGAAGGGTAAGTGATGATGATGGTACAGACGGTGTTGTATTGAAGCATATTCATGAAAATTGACTGAAAGGGAAAAATCTGAAGGAAAAGGTGTTTTAGACGGGGTTTTCAAATTGAAAACCTTGGGGAGCTTCACATGGAGTGGAGTGAGGTCTGAGTCAGCGCATCCAGAGCCACCATGGACAGGAAACAAGCTACAACAGCTGCGCTCCTAGTATCAGGCCACTCCTGAATCAGAGACAACATCAGGAGCTAAGCTAAGGAGAAAAAGAACTCTCCAAAGTGCTCTTAACAGGGGAAAGTTTGGAAATGCCTAACCCAAACCCTAAACCAAGCTTTCACAGTCTCAAGGAAGAGTGGAGAGTCACAGAATCCAAGTTTCTTGTCCAGTGTGAAGGTACCATGGTCAGTGAGAAACATCAGACCCAACAACATGGGTGAGCTACTATCAGAAGCTGCTATCAAAGCAACCTGGTCTTCAGCATCACCTCAGTAGTGCCACAGGCTGATTGCCTTCATGCCATGTCACATTGATGCAGTAGTTCATGCTACAGCAGCATTAATGTGTATTGAGTGCATAAAGTGACATCATTTTTCATGATTTATGCATTGTAAATCCTTATTTTGACTGAAATATTCTAATATTTTGACATCCTAGATTTTAGATTTTTATAAATTGTAAATCGCCATCCTCAAAATAAGAGGGGGAAAATGGCTTGAAATATTTTACTTTATCTAGAATATATAAGTTAATTTTTTTTTCAGTAAAAAGTGTAGTTGAAGTCTTGCTTCAACTTGGGCAGAAGGTGTTAATTATGAACTTTTAATAACTTCAGATTACTCAATATTGTCTGATTTATCAGAATATTTATATTCTGATTAATTATATCAGAAAACAAACAGTATAGTGGAATAAAGCATTAAGCCGTCACAGGAGCAAATTTCAAAGCTGGCTGTACTTCCTACTGGCATCCCTGATTGATGGATCACTTGGTATAAAAATTCCATTCATTCCAACCTGAATCCAATTTTATTTTGAGTTCCAGAGTTTAGTACGTCATCATGATCATGCCGCTTCTGCTAGAAACATAAAACAAAGCTTCTTTAGTAATAAACTGTTTCAGATCTTCCATCTGACACCTGACTGGCGGATTTGATTAAACACGATACAGATTTAGCTCCAGTAACGTTACACATGTCATATTTGTGCTCGCTGTTCTGAAACACAATGCACAATTCAATCAAGAAACCTGGCCAGGAAACATTTATTAGTCATTTATAGAAAACAAGCTTTTTTTCCCTTTTCTCTGTCGCCTGAGTGAAATTTCCAGAGTGTTGCGTCGATCTTGTGTCGTGCTGTATTACTAGCACATAGCCCGAGGGAAAATGAAGGCTCCTGTCATCAGGCTGCCAGACCCAGACAGCATCCAGAACCTCGTAGTGCATCCCGTCACCATGGACACACTCAATTTGTGTCACCTTGAGGAGAGAGGAAGCGGTCCAAACGAACACCAGCGCTCATTAATGTACGCTGCTATGGCACAGACCTACAAAAGACATGACCAGAGAAAGTTCTGGAGGACCTCCAGGTTCACAGTACTGCCGAATGTAAGAAATCAGGCTCTGAGTCGTTTTCTGCTTGATGGGTGAGGTTTCTGAATGAATGTGCTCTGACATCTCTCGGGGGGGATTTTTTTTTCCCTTCAAGCTTTAGACATTAGAGAACACCAGAGAGACCAAGACAGGCTGGATGAAGCATTTTCAGTGTTAGTGCGACAGTAGTGTGGAACAGGAAAGATTTGTAGTTTTGCAAACATGTACATTCAGTATGTATGTGTGAGTGAGATTGAGGTTACTGTCAGTCAGTCACTGTGTTGGTCTAACTGTTCTCCAGCTAACAAGCAGTCATGTTTGTTTGCACGTCTTGTGTAGACAGGTGGTGCAGTTAGAAACTCATTGTCCTACCCCGCTGGCCTCTGCTGTCCATCCGCTGCTTTCCTTTATACTTATATAATTAAGATAGGATATAACTAAAACAGCAAACTCTTTATTATCATTCTGTCTTTGAAACTTTTCATCTCTTAGCACACTACACATATGAGACTGAAAATGTTTCTATTTAAAGGTACTTTAAAGGTCACCTATCAAGCAAAACTTCCTTTTCATCTTTTTTTAGACATTCAGATAAGTTTCTAGTCTGCAATAACACACACACACACACACACACAAACATGAAAAAAAACAATCCTTTTTCCAATGTTGTATGAGCCGCACTTTAAGCAAATCAGGTTTTCCCCCTATTGTGATCATATACCATAAGATCCTCCCCTGGCTCAGTCCTCAGCTCAGCCCAGTTGCTACTAACCACTAAAGCTTCACCTAGCCTTCTTTATCTTTTAGTAGTGTTTTATCTTTTAGATTACTAAATATTGAGGCTGTCACTTTGAATTAACACTCTTACATATATTTTATTTCATGTCCTTATTTTGGGGCGGCACAGTGGCGTAGCGGTTAGCAGTGTCGCTTTGCACTTCCTGGGTCCGTTTTTCGATTCCCCATAGGGATCTGTGTGCATGGAGTTTGTATTTTCTCCCATTGCTTTGGTGGGTTTCCTCCTGGTACTTTAATTTCCTCCCACAGTCCAAAGACATGCAGACTATGCTAATTGTTATTCCCAAATTTTCCAGTAGTGTGTGAATGTGTATGTGTGTGTGCCCTGCAATGGATTGGCACCCCACCTCATGCCCTAAGTCTCCTGGGATGGACTCCAGGTCCCAGGAAACTCTGTATACTGTACAGGATAAAATGATACAGACGATGAGTGAGTGACTGAGTCCTTATTTTGTTTGTCAGACTTGTGGATGGGAAAAAAAAGGAAAATAACTGGGAAATGCTTGATAATGCCCCGGACATGAACTTTTACCATCCCTGTGTACTGACTGGCTAGAAGAATGCACTTCCTTAAAGGGGTGTTCAGGGGGATTTCAAGCTGTAGACACTGAAACTGCGCATTTGGAAAAGGAGTGAAGAAAACCCATGATTTCAGAATGCATGATCTGAGTTGTATTTCAGCTGAAACATTATTAGCAGACTCATTTTGGAGAGCTTGTGGACGTATGGATATTTGTTTAAAGAATAAAATTCCTTAACTTTTTTAGTCAGAAAAAGTAATTGCATGCTACGCATTTACACAGATCATTCCAAACTCTTTTTTAAAACATGACTTTCTAGACACACTTTATGATTTAATGGAAGGAGATTGGAGTTGTAGACCTTTGTACCATGTGTACTTATCTTTCTCATTTCAACTTGGTTTTCCTTGGTAAATTTCTTTGTGCAACTTTTAAAGATGTTGCTTTTGCATCCATTATTCTTGATCCATGTGTTCTACAGGTCCCAGCTCTTCATGTGTTTCAAACAACATGATTTTTGTAAGTGAAATCTATTATCTAGTCTGGTCTAGTCATCAGGGAAGAAGTGGTCTTTTAGTTTTGTTGGCTGTCTGACTGGTTGAACATTGACCATGAAAATAAAGATTGACCCTGATTTGCTAAAACAAAAAAATTAACTGTTTGTTAAGAAGAAAAATAGGTGATTGACTGGACACTTTTAAATGTTCAATTTTAAATATTAATCTTTATCCTTTTAATTTTTGCTAGTTAAAGGACACTTGTGCGTCCAAGTGAACTTACAAGTCACTAAATATAAATTAACATCACACGATAGAAAATCAAACGGTCAAGGCTCTGGGTTACTGATCAGAAGGTTGGTGGTTCAAGCCTAAGCACCACCAAGCTGCCACTGTTGAGCCCCTGAGCAATGCGCTTGGCCCTATCTGCTCCAGGGGTGCTGTATCCTGTCTGACCCTGAGCTCTGACCCTAGCTTCCTAACTAGGTTTTGCAGAACATTTCACTGTTCTATAAGGTACATGTGACAGCTAAGTGAATCTTAAGTCCAAGTCTTGTGAGCCACGTGGTCAGTTTTCCACATACAGTACAGTATATTAGTCTGCTTGCTAAATATGAATCAGTGTGAAATGTATACTTTTGGTATGTCTGCTGTTCCACGTGGTTTGATTTCACATCCCATATAGTTATGAAAAAAGTTAAACAAATCCAAAGTGTGGAAGTGTAGAAAAAAATGAATGTATTTTTTTTTTATTCACTGAGCAGAAATACAGTAATGGAAATTGAAACTCAACAAAAAAGACTGAGCACTGAAAGCATTGAGCTGGCACCAAATCTATATAAATAAAGACATTTTTAAAGAGAGGTTTTGTCTGTACATTGATACATTGGAACTCACTCTTTCAATGATATCTTTACATTTCATACATTGGAGGACCAGAAACAGTCTCAGAAAATTTTCTGTCCATCTCTTTGTCTGTCCAGACAGAATTGTCACAACATCACACAAAACTGGCTGCACAGAATTTAATCAAAATATTGAGAAGTACAACTTAACGTAAACAGGGCGTAAGATACTCAACCTTACAAAATCTTATTTCTTTGTATTAATACGTTAGGCAGAGAGTTTTGCCGTACAGAAAGACAGGTAGACATACTGTATGTGGGCTGAAATAATATTATTATTATTATTATTATTATTATTATTATTATTATTATTATTATCACTGATTACATTAAAGCTGATCAGATTATGTTCAACTTAAACCTTTTAACTATTTCTACAAACGTTTTACCCATCAACAATGGTTACTTATGCTTCTTTAAAATATTTTTTTTAATATTTAAAATATATAAAAAATATATTGAATCACAATCGGCATTTATTTGATCATTTTCTTGTTATTTCCAATATACCAAACAAGTAACATTCCCGCAGTACAGATTATTTCAGGACAGTTGCAGCAACAGAAAACACACGGTGTGTTTACTTCAGTTCCAGCGATCAGGTCAATTCAGAGTTGAATTGCTTTCCCACTGCAGTAGACTGAGGCCACCTCGCTCAGACACCCTCAGATTGGTTGTTTTGGCCTGAACTTGAATGGAATTTCTGTGTTCACAGCTGCCTAAAGAACTGCACCGAGGGGGGACGTACCAGGGCTCCATTAAGACTGACCAAGAGTGAAGGCGCTCTAATGTATGTGTATGTGTGAAGGTGCTCTAATGCTGTAATACAGCATGTCCTTGACTTGAGTTCTTTTTTATAATGCAATGTTTTCATAATGTAGAAAATTCTGCAAATAATTCGAATGTATTTAAAAAACCTAAAAAAAAAAAAATCTGCAATTACAAGCCTTGTTGAGAAAAGCAGGGAATTCCCCCAGCACAGAAAACAGTCCTTCTTCCTACGCTAGTGTTAATGATGACACCAAGAGGATGTTAAATAGCATACACATTTGTAACACATGTCAGAAATAGGTCTCGGATTTAATTAGGCAGATGTTAGGTTGGCCCATTTCTGTGCCTGTGCCTTAGTGCTATTAAAAGACTGGAGAAGTTAAACATAGTAGAGCATTGACACGGTTTATTATTGACACAGTTTAGTACTATCAGCGTCCACACCACACCACACCACTATCAATTCACAGTCCTGCAACCACACATGGTATTATAATATCATTATTTTAAAGATTTTTTTCCCCATTGTTGTCTTTGCCTTATTTATTCTAGTTATCTTTGCCTGAGGGTTTTTTTTTATGTTTACTGTAAGCTCCAAGAAAACTAAATCCATGAAATCTTTCTAGCAAAGTTTATTTGAGTGGAACATATAGAATTAAGTAACTGTTAAAGTATTTCTCAGAGTCGGTGGGGTAGGTGTTTAGTACAGAAAACTGAAGGAGATTGTTTACTTAAGGTATTGTTAATTACCTTTTAGAGCTGCAAGAGTTTTGTTTGTGCTGCCATGTTGAATTGTATCTCCATAAGCTCCTACTGTAACCTCCTCAAACTTCATGTTCAGAGTACAATTCTGGATTAATTGGTGACTCTCTAGGGTGTACACACATATTTTATGTCTAAATGTTTGGGACACCTTACCATCATACACATATGCTTGTTGAAAATCCTGTTCCAAATTTGGTTCCACTTTGATGTTCTAATCTGGGAATACACAAAGAATGTTTTCCACTATTTTTTGGACTGTGGCTGTGCAGATTTACCCACTTTTGTCCACTCAAGTCCTTATACTCCAACCTTGGCAAACCATGTCTTCACGGAGCTCACATTGTACACAGTGGCATTGTCATTCTGGAACAGGTTTGGGATTTTTTTGTCCCAATTAAGTAAAAGTGTAATTCCATAGGGGTACAATGACATTCTATACAACTGTATGCTTCCACAATTGCCCTAGGGTAATCCCTAAGATTATTATAGTTTATAGACATGGTTTATTCCTTAAAATCCTCCAGAAACATACTATACTCAGTCCTGGGGTATCCCCTAAGTATGGAGCACCCCCAGATTTCTGTATTTTTAAACCATGGGTTTTTCTCTTGTAGGTTCTAATCTTGGTTTGACCCTTAGTATTTTTTAAGTGCCAAAATCCTACATTAATCCATAGGTCAAGTCCAGTCAAGTCAAGTGGCTTTATTTGTCATTTTAACCGTATACTATTCATATAGTGCACAATAAAATAAAACAATAAACAAAAATAATGTGATGAGAAAGGTAGATGGGACAAAGTAGGTCTTTTTTCAGCCTTCAGAGAGATGTTTCTGGGCTTTCTTTGTTTTGGAGCTGGTGTACAGAGACCAGATGAGTTTTTCCATTAGGTGACCAGATAAGGAGTTCTCTTGCTCTTAATGATCTTCACTGTGGAGCCATTGATGTTCACTGAAGAATTGTTGTTCTACACTCTCCACTATTTCTTTAGTTTTGTCCATTTTCAGAGACAGGTTGTTGGATCTCTATCACTCTGTTGGACCCTGCACCTCCTCTTTGTCCGTGGTAACATGGTGAAGTCATCTGCGACCTTGCTGATGTGGTTTGGGTTTTAAATAGCACTGGACTTAATTTGGAGCCCTGAGGGCTTCAGTGCTCATCATTGTGATGGTGCTGGAGATGCTGCTTCTAATCATGACTAACTGAAATCTTTAAATTCTGTTGAATGTTGAAATTAAATCTATGATGTGTAACTTTTGTACAGGTGGGTGAATGCCAGAGTGGGGTAATGGTTATGGTTTCATTTGTCGAGTGGTTGGGATGGTGCATAAACTGCAGAGGAGGCCCAGACAGGGGGCAGCAGGGTCTGGGTTTGCCTTATGACAAGCTTCTTTAAATCTGCCACATCATTCTGTGCCTTGAACTGAGCATAAAAAATGTTTACTGCTACAGGCAGGGGTTAATGTCCTGTAATAAACTAGATGCCTTTCCACAATAACTACCTGTTGCTGCTGTCCTGGAAGTGGGAGAATCATCAAAGTCCTAGTGTTCATGCTTTCTCAGTTGGCCTGGGACAGTTCGACACTCATTGCCTTCAGAGCAGTCACAAGGTGGCCCTAAGTACAGAGTCTCAGGTCTTCATTATCCTAATTACTGTACCACTGCAGTCATCAACAGCTTCTGTTTACAGAATGTAGGGATGGTCATGGAGACACTTGCGTCATCTGTGCACATTTGCTTATGTAACTAGTCACTGATGCCATGTATTCTTCAAGTTGGTGGAGTCACCATTGCCCAGGTATTCACCTGCCTCAGAACCAATGTGGAGCATCTGATGCTCCAAGGGATTAGCAGAGATGTGGTCTGAACGGGGGGTGGGGACGGCGCTCTCCCTGGCATGTGCTGGAAAATTTGTCTAAACAGGATCCAGCAGGTTCCACCTCTTGTTGCTAAGTTCAAGTGCTGATGAAAGTTAGGGAGAACTGACTTGAAATTTGCATGACTGAATTCTCCAGCACTATCAGGGTGTTTGCTCTGTAAACAAAGATACAGCAGTCGGTTGTGTAGTCCAACAGTATTTGGATGTAGTCCAGTATTTTATCCAGACATTGGAAAGCATGATGGATGGGAGAGCTGGCTATCTTGGGTTTGGTTGGGGTTGTCTGTTAGCCAGTATGCAGGTTGGTTGTTGGATTGATCCCTAATTGAAGAAGTGGCTGGTGTTGTTAGATATGAGTGCTGGTTGATCTGATGTCCATCTTGGACAACAGGTTTTCTATCCATCTAATAATTCATCTAATTCAATGTATGTGATGTTATAAATTTGAATTAAGTCAATTTGAAAGTAAAGTTTAAGCATCAGGCCCAATTGAGACAAATAAAAAATAGCATGTAAAATCTCTTGGTGCAATGGAGGGTCTGATTGAGATGGATGCATAAGGAACAAATGGTTTTCTTCCTTCACCACTGACTGAGTGACCAAAGCTTGCTATAGCTGCTGAGCCCCCCCCCCCCCCTCCCTCCTTCATTCCAGCTGCCTTAGATGTATATTTCATTCATCCACCCACCCTGCTCGATTGCCTTCTCAGGCAAAAACGAATAAAGTTTGAGGAATGTGTATGAGAAAAGCAATTTGCAGCACGGCTGCCTTTGAACTGCCGTGGTGCTACGCGAGAGCTCACAGTCCGGGCCAGCAGGATATGAAACTCCACTTAATGAGATTTCCAATCCTATTTTGTCGTACTGTCTCATCTCATATCGGTCCAAATGATTATACTTCTGAAATTAGCCAACTTTTGTACTTTATATCATTCCATCACAAACAGCCTTATCTCAGGAAATGGATTTTGTCTTGACCAGTAGTCAGGTCCAATCCATCAACATAGAATAAGCTCTAAAACCCACACCCTTTTTGCCAAATCTTATTTTTCAATCAAGAGTCTATCATTTTACTGTAATGTAAGCAAAATAATATAAAATTGAATAAAAAAAAGAGAAAAGAAAAAAGTTGTTATGGACTAAAAGCTTCAGGGACAATAATTCATAATTTACTCAGTACTATATCCTATTCCCTTTTCTCTAAAAACATCATGGTAAACTATGGGTATTGACTTTATTTTATGAAATGTCATTTGAGACTAAAGCATTGGAACGCAATGCTCTAAAAACATCACGGTAAACTATGGGTATTTACTTAATTTGATACATGAGATATCATTTGAGACTAAAGCATTGGAATGCATACGCAGCAATAGTATAACTGAAATGAAAATCCGCTGATTAATAAATAGGTATGATTTTGTCCAATATAAGATAATAGCTGGCAGCACGGTGGCATAGTGGTTAGCACTGTGGCTTTGCACTGGCAGAGTCCTCAGGTCTGTGTTTATGGAGTTTGCATTTTCTCTTCAAGCTTGGTGGGGACAGTTCCTCCTCTGGGTACTCCGGTTTCCTTCCACAGTCCAATGACATGCAGATTAGGCTAGTTAGCTTTCCCAAATTGCCCATAGTGTTTGAATGTTCGTGTGAGTGTGTGTACTGTATGTATGTATGTATGTTTTTCTTTCTGTTGGATTGGCACCCCATCCAGGGTGTTCCCCGTCTTGTGCCCTAATTCTACTAGGATAGGCTCCAGGCCCCCCGTGACCCTGTATACAGGAGAAAGTGGTATAGAGCTTGAAGGCATGCTATTTAATATTTAAACTTTTTCTCTGTTTATAATATTGTGGAATGTCTACAGAACAAATCATTTTTCTGTTATCACTTACATTTATGGCAGGTAGAACAGCAGTTACCTCAACCAGCCACAACAAACATCCTGAGCTTGTCATGTTACTGAGAATCCAGAAAGCCTGAACTCCTCTGTCCTCAAGACCGGAAAGCTTTGTGTCAAAAAAAAAAAAAAAACTAAAGTTGAATGTTTTCCCCTCTGTTACTACTTTGAAGCACTGACACTGGTGACTCCTTCTATAAATGTTAAAGAAACTCCTCCGGACAGAAAACTTCAGCACAGCAACTTTTCAGAAAATGAATGTGGAGCATCTCCCATAAATCTCTTTGTGAATTAGCTGTTACCATGGCAACCTATAAAAATGAATTTTGTCTTACAGCCAGAAAGACACTCTAGCCAAAAAAAAAAAAACTCACACATTTTAGCTTTCATTTTGTCTTGGTAGCTGAACAAATCCGTCTTTCTCTAATCTCTCCACATTTGAAGATGACGATTTGTCAATGTGAACACTGATTTAAAAAAAAAAATGACTTCATGATTCCATGAACTGAAACATTACTCAATTCAATTCAATTTTATTTATATAGCGCTTTTAACAAAGGTCATTGTCTCAAAGCAGCTTCACAAAAAATTAAAGAATTTTTTTTTTTTTTTTTTTTAGAAAAGAAAAGAAAAGAAAATATTTGGAAGTGTGTATGTGTGAGAAAAATGTGT
>JAOVVB010000046.1:6695095-6706828 GCA_028570985.1 Heterobranchus longifilis
CACCACCACCAACACTACCACCACCACCAACACTACCACCACCACCAACACTACCACCACCACCAACACTACCACCACCACCAACACTACTACCACCACCAACACTACTACTACCACCAACACTACCACCACGAACACTATTACTACCACCAACGCTACCACCACCAACGCTACCACCACCACCACTACTACCACCACTACCACCACCACTACTACCACCAACACTACCACCAACATTACTATTGTTACTCCTGTTACTACTAACTAACTACCTGTGCTATCATTACTAATACTGCTCCCACTACTACTCTCTTTACTGCTGCTTCTTTCAGCGCCACTACCGTCACTAGTACTACTGTTGATTTTATTGCTACTGCCACTACTGTTACTGTTGTTTTATTAATAAGAGCATGACAGATGGTGACTTTATGCAGTAATGAAGCCACAACACTTATGCAAATCAGCCAGTGCGAATTCAACGAAAATCCGAAGCACAGTGCCTCTTCCTTTTCCCTTTATTTTACTCACATCACACAACCTTTTCACTTTCGCACTTACTCACGCTCTCACGTTCTCACTCATCGCATCTCTTTTCTTTTTCTTTTTTTTTTACGTTTCTCTCAAGATTATTTCCACCTTGCCTGTCGGGGTGGGATCCGGCCCATATCGGGGTCGCCTC
Organism: Heterobranchus longifilis; assembly: GCA_028570985.1. NCBI lineage: Eukaryota > Metazoa > Chordata > Actinopteri > Siluriformes > Clariidae > Heterobranchus > Heterobranchus longifilis. The sequence continues at coordinate 6,695,775 of JAOVVB010000046.1, forward strand.
CTTTATTTTCAAAGCGCTCGAATAAATGCACCGCTTCCAAAAACGAATTCAGATTGGCGCTTTCATTTTACTTGGACACAATTTTTCCGTTTCAAGTATAAGAGTCACGGCACGTTAAAAATATTCGTTCACTTTTATCCTTTGCTGATAAATATGCCGTGTTATACATTATTTCTGTCAGTATTTCCTCAAAGCCGAAGCGGAAGCTATAAAACGCTCAGGTCTTGTCTTGCCTGCAGCATCATCGCTTTCAGATGCCTATCTCATGAGATCAGATTGAATTACCCGCAACTCTGAACTGTAACAAAGCATTTGTTCCACGAGGATGAATTGAGAATGGGAAAAAAAAAATCTAGCAGTAAATCGTAGATACTATATATTTTCTAAGGCTTTAGCTCCTTTGTGGGCGATACATAGGCAGTAAAGTTGCGTTGAGTCTTTCCACTTTTACTGCAAATGCTTGCTCTGACAGTCCTAAACTCTTGAGACGTTCAAGCGATGACAAAAAGGTGTGTGTGTGTGTGTGTGTGCGTGTGCGCCTGTGCAAGGACAGGAATGGAAATTTCCCTCCGATCGCTTAGAGACGCTGCTGTGCCGGTTCACGCTCTCTCAGCGATTCAGCATCTTCAGCACTCCTGAATGCCATAGCCCTACATTTCAAGGAGAGTGTATGTATGTGATTGTGTCGGCGGGGGGGGGATTCATTTCATCTCACACCTCTGCATCTTGATGAAAAAAAAGCACTACAAACGTGGCACATCTTAACTCCCCACCCCTCATGTTTTATACTTCCATTAATCAACCAGAGTTGATCGAGTGCGTTCTGCTGTTCTTTCTAATTTATCCCGCTACTTGGACGCCTCATTGCCGGCATTAATGACTTCTGCCGGGTTGCTGTTTAAAGTGCACAGGGGAGGAGGGAAAACTCGACCGGTTGAGCAAGTCAAGCGTTGAACACGGCTGTGCACGCCGGCTTTTCAGGAACACAATTAAAACGCAGCTTCCTTAAAAGCGCAGGAGCGTGCCGTGGCGCAGCTCCGTGGAAGTGTTTGGGTGATGACTCATTTGCATAGATGCGTCTTTAGAGTGAGTTCGATGACAGAAACAGGCCTGAGCAATCCCACACATGTGCACGAGATAGTTACCAACGGTGCCTTTCCATGTCACAGTAATTGCTCGCGTTGCCACGGCTACATTTTGACACGAATTGGAATGTTTTTCAGAAAAAAATGTTTTTCCCCCCTCCTCTAATGAATAATACGCTGCTTGTTGTGATGGGTTCACAGAAATGTAATTAGACGACTAAAACGGTGTCTGAAATTCGATCGCCCCCCCAAAAATATCTAGAATTCATGAATATGCAAATATGCAAATTAGGAGCAACAAAAAGGTACGCATGTTCCCAGTGCATCAACTTGTACACCAGTGTTTTATTACATATATTTGCATATTGGCACTTTTGTTAACATAAGGAATGAAACATTTTGCGCTCTTCTAAGAAAATTAGATCATTAGGTTTTTCTAAAGGATTCCACAAAATGTAGAGATTCAGATTGTAGAATACTTGATCAATTCTCCTTCCAAAGGTTTTAATTGTTATAATTAAGCGATATCACATAGGATGGAGTGCTTTCACGGTGAATATGTAACCAGCTATTTTATCCTTCTATACTTGGCGGGACTAACCTACTGCGACTGGCGGAGCTGGCGTCTGGCAGTTTGTGTAATTAACAGGGGTAAAAGTATATCTTACCGCTACTATTCTCACCAAAAGGTGAGGAGAATTAACAATGGATGTGTGGACAGTCCTGAGAAACTTTAAACGTTAATTTACTTTATATTTCTACTTATTTCACTTTAGAACATCAGCTAACTTCCAGGTTCTGAGGTTGAATCCCGAATAGCGTTATGTGTAAAGCTAGTTCGCTATGTAGGGGGTACAATCCCTTGTTCCACACACCAAGTAGTGCCCTTGATCAGGGGTTAGAGATGGATTTGGACTTAAGCCTTGTGTTAGAAGCTATTTAGTGTTGTAACGAGTGTTAACCCTGAAAAGAACAACATGGATGATTTAGAGGCATTTCAGAATGACGTTAAAGCAAATATTAAGAAGACAAGATTAAGACAACATAAGATGACAAAGATTATCAGATGTGTGTTCTTGTTGAAAGTGTTTCTGTCACTGGTTTTGAATGTGTTTTTTGGCAGAGAGCTGTTCTTTCCTATTTCCAGTACCGCGGACCATGCTGACCTACTTTCACTGCTTGTGGCAGAGAGTGATGTATATAGTTAAACGTCCCAGTGCTGTTATGCTCTGTTATCACCACTCATGGAATGCCTTGTCCGATCAGATTAGTCAGACGAACTAACTTGTGTATATAAAAAAAAATATATATATATATACTTATTTGCTCTGCTGTGTCTTCTTTTAATACTCCATGGTCTTCATGTGCCAATGGTGCATTAACTGAATAAAATAAAATCTAAACAAAGTATATAAAACTTTAAGAAATTACGAAGTTCCTTCATGTATGGAAACTTTTGTAAATGCCTGTTCTTAGGAATATCTGCCATCTCAGGTACCACTTGAGAAGCTTTAAAAAGAAGGTAGCTAATTACCACATTTCCACATTTGACAATCACTTTTATTGAAGGTGGCAATTACTCCAGTGCTTTTTGTAATATAGATTGTCTCAGCAGATTTTCAAACATTGAAGCCTTAATGCCTATGGAAAAGGACAAACTGTCACAGGATAGTGAAAGCAGGAGCTTTTGATTCTTTGTACCCTTTGAAGTTGGCAAACAAGAAACTGTTGAGCCTTCTGATGCCAGGAGTTTCCCACAAGCAGGGTGGCAAGATCTGGAGTGTCTCAGGGTGAGTCCTAAGATCAATACTAACAGGAGTCTGTGGTTTCAAGATAGATCCATCATGATTGTGAGTTCTCAGGAGCATGTGGATTTCAGGATGGCTGGAGAAGAAGTACTGTAGTTTGGTGGCCTCAGGTTGTCCAGATCCAGAGCATGCTGACCTCAAGATAAGAACAGCCATCTTGGTGTGTTTAGAATGATTGTTTCAGGACCAGATGGACATCACGAGTTGTTGCTCTGGATGGAGCTTAGAGGTTTCATGGTCAGTGCAGGAGCTTGTGATGTCTAAGATGTCAATCTTAGGGTGGCAGTATCAGAAACTTGAGGGTGGCAGGCCGGCTTGAAGGTGGCAAGAAGGCTAGCAAGGCAGGAGCTTGAGGGTCTTTTGGAGGAGCTTTTGGTGGCTTAGATAAATAATGCATCCAAAGAACATTTTGCCCTTAGGATGCTAGGAATTTTGGGACCTTGTGGGTCACAAGATGGTAGGAGCTTGTGCCCTTCATGAATCCATGGCAAAGGCAGGGGTTGGTATGTCTTATGATGGCAAGAGTATGACACTGTGGGCTTCAGGGTGGTAAGTGTGGGAGTTTGGGTGCTGTATGTTGGCAAGAACAGGAATTTGTGAACCTTATGATGGTTAGAGTAGGAGTTTGTGGATCTTGTAGTATGTCTTGTATGTTGCACTTTTATGTAGGACTATTAATATTATCATTGGTCTTTTTGTTGATCCTTTGAGCAACCCTGAAGCGGAAATAACCCAAAATGATATTAATTAATCTTACGCATTTCATTTGCGGGAGCAGGGCAGCAGGGCCCTAGAAATTCCCCACCTATTGATCAAGTCCTCGAAGGGAGCACGGACTAATTTCTGCTCGCTCAAACACTCCTCCCGCTCCACCACACTTTCCCATTCACTCTCTTACTCTTCTGTCTTCTTCCGTCCTTTGCTCTGTCTCATGCTGATTTCTAATTAATCATGTTACACTCTTCTGAGCTTTTAAGTGTCTCAGAGCTAATTTGGTACAGCTATTGAAGGACTGAACTCTGGGAAAAAGAGAAGGAGAAAGTGAAACATTGTTGTGTGCACAGCATGTCTTTGGTGGTGCTGGGTTTTTGTACTTTTTTCGTATTTTTTTTTTTTAAGTCTTATCTCTGCTTGGCCCCGGCTTATTTCAGAGACCTCTGATAAAGACTTAAACATCTGATCTGTCGTGCTTCAGTGCGCTTCAGACAAAATGGAGACAGACGAAAAGATACACACTAGCAAGGTATTGTTGCTGTGCTGTAAAATGTGTGTATAAAGTAAAACTCCACGTCCTTCACTATTACACACAATATAAAATGTTGTTCAGCCAATACTCGCTGACAATTCAATCCTCATGTGAATGGAACTTGTGCAGAGCTGGGGAAAATGGCCAGAGAGTTACCACAGTATATTAATATTTTCATAATTTGTGATCAGAGTATTAAAATCTAGTTTTCACGGATTACATTAAATTTGACTTGAGCTAATTTGTGTAGATTTCTAAAATAAAAGTTTTTATAGTTCCAGACTGTACAACTACAACATGTGGAGAAGTTCAAACGGGGAAATACTTATGCAAGCCACCATACGAGCCTTTAGATTTCTGTAACTTACTTTATGTCAGTACATGGAATTGACTGCTGATACCCCAGGAGCTTGAAAGACGCCAACTCGCTGTGTCTCCGTCTTACGGCAGAAGCTTCATACGAGTCTCAGCTGAACCCTGGAATGCATTTTTGCATGGGACGAGGGTTGTGGATTGTACATTTCAGTACATTGTACTTGCATGTGGAATCGGTTCGATTCCCAGCCAGTGCCCAAACCCCAGCCACGGGATGCAGTGCCGGTCCCAAGCCCGGATGAAATGGGAGGGTTGCGTCAGAAAGGGCATCCGGCGTAAAATCTGTGCCAAGTTGTAGTGCGGACTGGGTATTCCGCTGTGGCGACCCCTTGCCGGGAGCAGCCGAAAGACCAACAACAACAAGTACTTGCATGAGTTCCAGGTGAGTTCCTTCACAGCAGGAAAACGTATAACAACCAAGACCTATGGTAACAGACCTCAGTTTTGATTTAAGACACACTTGGGGAAAAAAAAAAAATCAGAACTCTCCTTTATAATCTGGCGTGATGAAGAGAAGCGTGTGATTATTATTTTCGTTTGGCTCGAACACTAAAAACCTGAAATATAGCTGTGGATTGACTAAAGCCGACCGCCTTATCCGAAGGCTCGCTGGGTTCCCAGATTAATGTGTTTTTATTTATTTATTTTTTATAATCTCTGTTGCTTTACTGTTTGTTTGTTTTTTTTTCTCTAATTGCCGTTGCTCTTTTACATTGTAATGGAGAGCGCAAAAAAAAAAAAAACTAGTGCTATTATAACATAAAAAAAAACACTCTGAGCTCGGCAAGTCCAACACTCTTACATCAGTGCGTGTACGGGTAATATGTTGGCTCTGACTGTTTTGACTAATCAAATTTTTGCCATTTGTCTTCAGAATTTGTATTCTGTCCGTGACAAAAATATTGCTGCTATAAATCACAATGTCAAACTATCACAATTGTTTCAACTGTAACGAATCTATAATATTTTGGATTTATTTATTTATTCATTCATTTATTCATTTATTTATAACTGACTGCTTTGATTTCAAAGTTGTTGAGCCATTTTTAAAAAAATTCCATAAAAAGTGCTTGAGTTTCATTTTATTTATTTATGTATTTATTATTTTATTACACACAAACACACACACACACACACACAGTGTAAGTACTGGGCAGCAAAAGTCTTGGGCACATTCAAATAAATGCTGTACAGCAACGATGCCTTTATATATATATATATATATTTTTTTTTTTATATATATATATACAAACAGTACTAAATTTAATTTTTTAAATCTAATTAAGTATATACGGTACGGTATATAGTTGCTATTTCTAATATAAATTGGATCATTTACAAGGACTGAAAGGTTAAAATGTGTCCAGATCTTGTTATTGTTATAGTAATTACAATGTCTGACTAAATGTTAGTCGTTAATGTTAATTAAATAATAATAATGAAAAAAAAAGCTTGGATGGTTTTGCTTAATTTTATGCATTTTAGACTGTTATTTATTTATTTACTTTTTTCTGGATGATTATGTAAATTAGAAAGAATCACGTGAGAAATCTTTAGGTTCACTTACAATAAATGTACGAAACAACTGTCCTTGAGCTATGGTAGTACTGTATGTTCTAGTTCCTCCTTTTTTAAGTGTAAATTTTAAACATGACCAGTTCAGTTTTTCCAGTCATGTCTAGTTATAAACCTAAAGACAAGAGTGATTTTATCTAACTCTGTTGAGGAATATTCCAGGTGTACATCCATTTTCCTGCCAGATATCATTATATCAAAGCGATCTGGGTGTTGAAGTACAGTATGGCAGACGTACAGTAGAAACCACTAGATTTATCCCTGGATACTATTGGTGGCATTTCGCGCTACACCAGGAATCCGGCGTCCCCTCTGTTTATAAGAGAGATTAAACGTTTAAATGTTTAAAGGGCACTGCTATCAGCTTCCCTAATGTCAGTTATCATCAAACGCAGTGAGTGTATTTCTTCTTATCTTTTTCATAGCACGCTCCGACATTATTTCATTTCCTTTCCCCATTCTCTGCAGCTTTCGGGTTTAACATGCAGCTGGAAATTAGAAAAGGCTAAATCGAGTATCAGAACAGGAAGCGGCAAACAGGTTAAGATGACGAAAATAGTAAAGCATAATACGTTAAAATGGATGAAATGAAATTGAAAACTAAAAAGGGAAAATTGGAAAAGATAACATAATTTCATGGTGAAAGAGACAGAAGAAATGGAAATTGTAAAAGTTTCATAGAAAAACGAGGGAGGAAATCCTAACACTGAAACAGATAATAAATGATGTTGTAAAATCCACGTTTGAGAATTATTCTCAGACTCTTCAGCTTTGCATTTCCTGTCCTCAAAAGAAACAATGTATTTTCTGTGTTGCCTTTATTCGTATGAGAAATATTCCACCATGATACATGGAGACATTTCTACTGCACTACCAAAGTTTACCAGCAAAGTGCTAGAAAAACAGTAGTAACATTTGTTTTGTACAAAAATAGGGAGATTCGTTCATCTCTTGTGGTTCCTTAAGTAACACACATAAAATGTTAAGCCAAAATCCATATTGGACAACATAAACTGCTTCTAAGTCGTTCCGTTCTGCTTCTGTGCCGTTTTATTTACGCCTACGGTGAGCTACAAAGCTAACTAGCTTCTAACACAAAGCTGAATCCCAAGTCCCTCTCGAACCCCTGATCAAGGGCACTACTTGGTGTGTGGAACAAGGGATTGTACACCCTTCTACATAGTGCACTAAATTTCTTTTTAAGGCTACCCTGGAACCTGGAAGTTAACGAAGCTGATATTCTATAAGTGGAAATCTCGTACGTTTCTCAGGACTGTCCACCACCTCCATGGTTTGTCCTCCTCACCTTTTGGCTACACAGGACCGGCAAGAATTTAGAACTATAATCTATAATCTAATAATAATCATACACTTCTTTTCTTATTTGTTTGTAGCTTCATTTAAGTAACCAACTAGCTATTTATTAAACAAGTTTTGGTCTACTCGGTTAGGTTCCTCTGTGACCAGAACATGACCGAGCAGCACACACATGAGCTTCTGGTGTCCTGATGTTCACCCCGCGGTTTGATTGTTGCTGCCCTCCAGGTCGGTTGTATTTCTCTCCACACTGGACTGTGTATGATGGCGTGCTTTGCTTTCGGGTTCCTGTGGTTCCTCTGTCTGATCTGTTTCCTTTTGTAGCCGGTGTTGTTGACGAGGCTGGTTTGCTGAGCTTCTCTGACCTGCTTCCTGTTTTTGGACAGAAACTGATATCTTGTGCTCTAGTAAAAGTGTGTTCTTTTATGTCTGCTGTCACGGATGAGTTCGTCCAGCCTGTGGAGTGAAGATCCTGTGAATTGTGCAGATGCAAAAAAAGAAATGAAATATATTCTATAAAGTGGAGCAAGGTGCCTCACTAGTGACTAGATCCCAGTGCTGGTGCTAATTTGCATGTGAAATGTGATCTATTCATCAGTGTGTGTGTGTGTGTGTGTGTGTGTGTGTGTGTGTCTGAGAGAGAATGTGTGCGTGTCCGTGTGTGAGTGACTTTCATACAATAGCAGCATTATTAACAGTGCATGCAAAGTAGAAAAAATATTCAGATGATCTTTTTGCTGTGTGCTAATTGTTCTGAGTAGCTGTGAGATCTCCGACACTCCTGCAGTGGAACTGAAACTCACTTCCTGTCTCTTTCTGTCACAGTGTAACGCCAGGGGAAGCCTGGGGCACTAAAGATAAGAGCGCAGAATAAGACTATACACACCTGTCTGAGTGTGTGTGGGTATATATGTGTGTGTGGGTGTGTGTCTGAGAGAGAGTGTGTGTGTGTGTCTCTGTGTGTGTTTGTCTGTGTGTGTGTGTGTGTGTGTGTCCAATTCTAATTGTGTGCGCCTGCCTATATACGCCTGTCTGTCTGTGTGTAATCTTGTTGTGTAATTCATTAATACACACTCTGAGTGAACGCTGCTGCAGCTTCAGCTGAGTTGTATGTAATTCCCAGTGCCCCGCCCCGCCCCCACTGTAATCTCGTGACACACACACACACACACACACACACACCATATGTGATGTATATGTGTGTGGTGTTGAACACTTCTACACAGGCTTGTGGTTGTTCAGCTTGATGTACCTCAGCTGCAGCGTACACTAACATACAGCATCGCTCTGTGCACAGCAAGCGCTTGTACTTTATATACAAACACACACACACACCTCAAATCCTCCAGTGCTGCTACCGCTCATTATTGAGTCATTCAGCAGTGCTGATTCAAACAAGCCAATTACTGCCCTCCGCTTTACAAACTGCCCCGTGTCTGCCTCTGCCTCTGCCTCTGCAAGTCACCAAAAATCCAAACAGGAATCTTTGCCATTACATGATATTATTATTATTATTATTATTATTATTATTATTATATTTCCACTTTGTCTTTACAGACACTTTTACAACTTTTTGGCCTTTTCTAACTTTTTAAAAAGAAAATGTAATTATTAATTTTTTTTTTTTTTTTTTACCTACCTGAAGTAGTTCTTTTGTAGTAGTTTTTTCTTTTGCTATCCCCCCCCCCGGGAAAATCATTGTCATCTTTTCTCCTTTTTCTCTCTTTTTAAAATAACATTTATCAGTGATTTTTCTTTTCTTTTATCACTTACTTGATTTAATTACCGTTCCGTTCATTTAACCACTAACACAACAGGTTTCACACTTTATTAATTTATTTTAGTACAAAGCTGGGACGGAATTATTATTCCTCACTTTCTTTCCTAACGAGTACCTGTTATTGTCTTTATTTTTTTGTTCTTTATTAGCTGTTTTTCCTTTTTTTATTTTATTTTTTGCTTTTTGGTCCTTTATCCTTTTCTAACCAACGTCATTGCTTTTTGAATAACTTCATCCAAATGAAGTGATGTTTAATGCAGTTCTACTCCCTCCCTCCCTGACTTTATTTATTTTCCACATTTCCCCTGATAAATTCTAACCGCATCACAGCTTTTGCACACAGCTAGTTATGAAAAGTTCTTATTTTTCCTTAAAAAGCTGTTTTTTTTTTTTGTTTTTTTTTACAATATGATTAGGAAAGTGGCTGTTTTTTTGGTTTGCTTGGAAGTTTGGATTTTCTTTATTTTTTTGGAAGTTTGGATAATTTCTACATTCTGCATGGCATTAGGTAATTAAGTAAGAACACAAACATAAACAGTCAGTTGTTATTTTAAGATGTGAAGGTCAGCTGTTCTGGAACAGTTCTTACGAGAACAGTATTGTGTCGAGTGCGTTTGTAAAACCCATCAAGCTCCATGATGAATGAAACTGTCTCTCATGAAGACCTTCCCAGGAAAGCGAGACCAAAACTGAGCTCTGCTGCAGAGGAGACGTTCATTTAGAGTCACCAGCCCTTTTTTTTTTTGGGTGGAATAAAACACTTCAATAATTAAAAATTCAAAAATAATCAACATCCAGGTTTTAAGGCAGCAACAGCCATTTTAATTATTTTCCCATAAATGATGTAATGAAGTATTTTAATTCTTAGTAATGAAATATGAGGACAAAATACAACTCATTTTTAACACACATTTGTTTTTGTTTATTAACATTGTAAGGACCGTTCATTGAGATCCGTATTAATTCAGCTAAATAACCTTAACGCTAACCTTAACCTCAAATGTTTTTTTGGCTACTTGTAAAAATACAAGTAGCCAAAAATAAAAAAACAGGTGATCACATGGCGCTGAATTAAATGCAAGTAGAAGTTAGACAATATCAGATATTCCTGTCCATGCAGGGACATGTTTTTATTAAATTTTTGTTTTATGTATGTGTAGTTTTGACACGCTGCATGTCACGTCAACCTGCTTCCTCAGGACTCATTAGGAATGAACCAGCTTTTTGCAGATCATGTCCATTCCTTTATCTTCTTCTCACTTTTTCCAAAAAAGGTCCCCTGAACACACACTCCATCACCAGCTGATGTCTTGGTATTTGCATGAAAATCCAGTAAGATCCATCAGCGTCTCTTTAACGCGGAGAGGCACCTTGAATGTCACATGGTAAAGAGCCATGGAGCGTAACGAGCCTGTGTTTTTACGTATTTTACGTATTTTGTTCTGTCTTGATCATCAAAAGCAGGTCTAATGTAAATTGCATACTCGTCCTCCTACCGTATTCTGCACATTGTGTAATATCCTAAACTATCACTCACACACATTTATTGTATTTGTGTGTTTTAAAGTTAGCAGTTAATGAACTACAAGGGTAGTTTAGGATCGATCTAAATACGCAGATAAATTACATATTTTTAAGCAAGAAATAAATCTCAACGTGTTGTTGTTTGACAACAAAAGCTTAATGCATACAGACCCTGAGGCGGGACTCGAACCCAGGCCCTGGAGGTGCGAGTCGACAGTGTGAACCACTACACCTAATGGCAAAAACCTATTGATTTAATCTGTGGTTAATTAACAGTGCTCTCTTTTTAAATAATAAAGAAAGAAATGAATCTTGCTAAAGGTAAAAAAAAAAAAAAAAGCTCT